>OU898277.1:111822198-111944630 GCA_918026665.1 Diabrotica balteata | reverse complement strand
GTGGGCGGAAAACAGTTCATCTCGTGAACGTACAACCAATGCCTATGAAAGTTTTCATTCTAAATTGAATTCGTTATTTTACAATCCGCAACCAATGTATTTCAATTTACCAACTTACCAACCCAATTTACCAACCCAATATATTTCCAAACAATGAATGAGCTTATTAAGATCTGCAAAAACTACAGGTAAACCGTATTTGTAACTGAATTGCATAAAGACAATGTATTTGATTTAAAAAAAAATGTGACAACATATAGCGGAAATAAAATTTTGGCCCGGTAAATATTTAATATTATTTTTTGTACGATAAAAAAAATTAACTTAACCTTGCTACAAAAATCTATCTTCAGGAAAAAAAGCTTGATAACTTCTAGTACAAACCTTTCTAAGAAGCTAGATCCAACATACTCATTCCATCTAGGGATAAACAAATCAAAATATGATGCAGAGTATAATGTTAGCTTTTTCCTCTCACTTATCACATTTCTTTAAAATATACCAGTTGATTGATAAAATACAATTGATCAAGATAGTGGATCTTGATATAGACGACTAAAAAAACAAAATAAATACATTTATTTTTAAATTTAATTTGAATTTTTATTTAGTTGTAATAACATTTGCAGTTTAAAAATTATCTACCGTTAATATTGCATAACCTATAAGCAATTATTTAAAATACGTATCTACAATTCCGATAAAAATGTTATAAGTGCAGTTACAACATTATTCGACGAAAACATTATATTTATATCAAAAACTGTGACACAGTTTAAAAAGCTATCCTCTAATCAAAAATAGTAGGTCTTGTATCAAAAGAGATGTCCAATATTTATCAGGGTGTACGCTACGGTGTATAGAAGCAAGTGAAACATTGCTTCCCTAGGTTTCCGTTGTAATAGCGTACTAGCTGAGTAATTGAAAATATTTAACAAAAAATAATTTACACCAGCACACATACAAGTAGCCTTTTACGCTGCGTACGACAATAAAAACATATTTAATAAGGGCACTATATTATATTTACATGACACGAATAGGGAAAACGATAATATAACAGCTTTCTTCGATTAATAGTTTAAATATTTTTAAATCAACTGTTCTTATTTTTATTTTGTCCTATTTAATAGAAAAGAATCTGACAGAAAATAATAATAAAAATTACTTTTATTATTAATAAAAATAATAAAATATTTGATCAAAGAAGCTGAGATGTTACTGTTTTTTTTAATTATGAAAAAGGTAGGTCGAATCCTAAAATGAAAAATCACACTACCAAATTAAAAATTTGCATCGGACATTTTAATTCGGAAAAATCTTACGAACAATACGAGTGGCTAACTGGTTGTGAATTTAGAAATAAACTCTTTTGCTGGTTTCATTTGCTCCTTGTGAATGAAAATAGTGTTTGGAATCGTAGTGGTTTTGGCGGTTTAAACAATTTTTATAAGGTAGTGAAACGATATGTCATGTCTAAAGCTCACTTGCAGGCCGTCAACACGGAGAGTTAGTTTTTGGAAAAAATGGAATAGAACACACTTTGGATAATGCATTAAAAGTAAGTCATCAAAAACATAACGTATAAATAAAGACGTGCTGAAAAGACTTATTAAAGCTGTGGGGTTTTTATGTTTCCATGAATTTGCGTTCAAAGGTCACGACGAAACCAGTACATCAGCAAACAAGGGAAATTGCCCGGACCGTTATCGATTGTTGGACATCATGTTGGCTACCATATTCGCTATCTTGACTTTATTGACAGCAGCTCTAAATAACGATGTAGTTGATTTTCCATACCATTGCCTTAGATTTTTCAGCCATGATGTTCTTCGTCTACCAGGACCACGATTACCTTGGATCTTTCCCTGAATGATCAGATGTAAAAGATCATATTTTTCAGAGTGTCTCATAATGTGACCGAAGTAGTCCAGCTTGCGTTTCTTTATTATATTGACCAGTTGTGTTGTTTGGCTCAGCCGTCTAAGGACCTCCTCATGTCTAACTCTGTCGACCCAGCTTATTTTCAGTAGTCGTCTGTATACCCACATCTCAAAGACTGTCAAACGTTTAAGCATAGCCTCAGTTAGAGTCCACGCTTCCACCCCATACAGCAGTACAGGAAAGATGTAGCAAGATGTCATACAGAACTCTAAGGTCAATGCTAAGATCGTGACTGCAAAGTACGTTTCTCATTTTTACAAAGGCAGCTCGGGCTTGTTCATTCGGCTTTTAATTTCTGCAGTTGGATCCCAGCTCTCATTGATATTACTGCCGAGATACACGAGTTTTTCTACTCTGTCCAGTGTGGCATCTCCGACTTTTATACTGTCATCCTATATATAATTTTGTTTGCTAACTATCATATATTTAGTTTTCCTTACGTTGAGTTTTAATCCATACTGATCACAAGTCTGTTTTATTTTGTTCATTCGATTTTGAAGGTCTTCTTTGCAATTGGCAAGGACTAAGGTATCGTCGGCATATCTAATATGCCGACGAAACAAACAAGCTTTATTGCAATTATTTTAGATGAAATAACTAATGTTACCAATTTTACCCAGCTCTCTCCATAGTACGACTTGTTAATACAGACGGATTTATACAGGAAATATTTTTAGGTTTTATATACGTATCAGAAGATAGAATGGCAGACGCATTATATAAAATTGTTTGTGAACTTTTAAAACTATTAATGGTATGCCAAGCTTGTAGCGTTTTTTTTATTTAATGTGTATATAAAAGATTTCTGTAGTACGCTCCTGTTGTTTTTACCAAGAAAACAATTGAAAAAATATTTCAAGTTTTTTTGACGAGATTTTGAAATGCGTAATAACGCTGGAAATAAGTTTTTTGTTGCCAAGGAGGTATTATGTTACATGAAGTCCCCCTAATATTCCGGTTAGAATAATCAATAATGCGTATATTTCTACCGATTCAGAAGTAAATATAGATATTTTTGTCTGTGTTTAGATTCAAATACAGAACTCTTTGTTACATTGTCAGGTAAAAATAAAGATTTTTTATGGTAATTCGTAGGGACGAGCGAGGATATTGTTTATTTTTAAGTTTGTGGGCAACAGGCTAGCTGCAAGACGGAAGGGAATTTATTTTGGCTTTGAATTGGTAAAATGTAACGCAAGTATGAGTCGACATTTAAGTTCCGAGCAGGGCAGACGTGTTACAATGTAAGTGGAAGAACAGATTTGAAACGGTGGTAGACGCTTTTGCGGATATATAATGCTGAGGCAATTGTGAATCGAAGAGTCGATTCAATTTTTTATTCTGATGTCTTAAGACCAGTTAAAGTGATGATACTCTTTGCGTTGCATAAGCAGCTTTGTCAGAGTGGTCATTGGATTTGAATGGAAACTGGCAATTTTTGAGAAGTCTGGTATAGAATGTCCCCGTAAGTCAGCTTAATTCCTCCACCAAGTTCTTGTTTAGATCATTCCTGCCTGAGTACGGAAATAGTTTCCTGTTTTCGATTTTGAAAATCTGTCCAAGTAGCTTCCCAGAGATGTAGCAAGTTTTTACTTGTCAAAGTTAAGTGAAATATGTGAGAATTTTTTTCTAATTTATAAAGACAGTTTTAATAATTGCCTTCATTAAAATAAAAGGATTTGTAATAATTAAAGTTTTATATTAATTTTGTCGTAGAGGATTTTCATAAAAAGGATATCCTTAAAATTTTCATAATCTAAATTGGCCATAATATAACCTAGAAACCATTTAAAATTTTTGTAGCAATCTTTTATGTAAACAAAGAACATGTAAGTTTTTGTTATTTTGTATTATGTTATATGATATGTTTCTTTTATAACCTGTATTTTTGATAACTGCTTGTTTGGGACAAACATAAATGTTTAATTTGTCGTCCCCGGACGCGCCTGCCGATGTGTAGAGATACAAAATTGTAAAACGAAGACTACCAAAAGTTGCAGTGTCCCACGACCCCTACCTCCATATCCTCCTTGGTCTATAATCATGCCTCTGTTTAACACATCGCTTACAAGATTCGATAAACTTACAACACCCAGGGAACTCATTAAAAAATATTTTAAAGAAATTATATTTACAAACAAATACGACACAGTACTCTACACTGACGCCTCAAAGAATGATACATGAGTAGGTTGTTCTGTTACCACGTCAAATAACCTTATCACATATTCTTGTATCCCCTCGTTTTGTAGCGTTCATACTGGCGAACTATTTAGCATATTTCAAGCTCTCAAATCCATTTCTTCTCCAAATAAACAAGTGGCAATATGCACAGACTCACTAGCCTCATTACAATCTATCCAAAATATATTCACTGATCATCCTATTGTCCAAAAGATCCTTGATTGTTACCAACTAATCGCTTCCCAAAAAATAACAGTTACATTGATCTGGCTACCATCCCATATTGGTATTACAGGCAACGAACTTGCAGATAGCCATGCAAAACTTGCCTCAGCATCAGCTGAGGTTAATATACAAATTAGTAAAGATTTAAAGTCTCACATTAAGAAACGAGCAATAACCCGATGGCAACAACACTGGACAACAATAACTCAGCATTACATCAAATCCAACAGTTAGTCAATAGCCCCCTTGATTTGACCTCTGCCGGTATGTCCAGACGAGACGCTATTGTAACACAAAGACTTCGAATAGGACATACAAGATTAACACATGGATACCTTATGTCATCTAGCAACCGACCCACTTGTGAGACCTGTCAATCAACACCTAACAGTTAACCATATTCTCACCGAATGACATCAGTATTCAGCAAAAAGACTATTTTATTGCCTTAAAAATGATCTAAAAACATACTCAATAACTTGGATCAAATAACCTCAAGTCTTAAATACCTCAAAGACGTTCAATTATTTTATAAAATATAATTTTGATTGTGTTGTGGTAGTGTGTACTCTATGACATATTTTTGTAAATTATTGTAACAGTTTTTTATTTGTAACCGTTTTGTAACCGTTTTCGTGTAAGTGGCCTTTGTTGCCGAGCACGTAAATTTTCAATAAAAAAAAAAAAGTTGCAGTGGCGCGATGGAATTACAACGGCAGACTTATATTAATGATCTTAGAACACTGCGATTCTTTAATTGAATTATTTGAGAGTATTTTGGAGAATGGTAAAAAGTGGGATACAAAAACTATAAATAGCTCAAGAGGATTTTTGGACAGTTTAAAAAATGATTTTAATTTTAATTTTTTATTCTTGCTTTTGAAATATTTTCATTCTCACATAATTTCTTTAGGGCCGGTTGCTCGAACGATAATCAAAACTTGATTGTAATCAAATATTTAATTACAAGCAAATATCTCACAGCAGCTGTCAAAATTATTAAAAATTGCTTATTATTATTACTGTTCGAACGATAATCAAAACTTGATTGTAATCAAATATTTAATTACAAGCAAATACCTCACAGCAGCTGTCAAAATTATTAAAAATTGCTTATTATTATTACTGATTTTTAAATAAAAACATCAGAAATTGACATCAGAAAGAGTTTAATTATAGTTCAATTTAAATTAAAACGAAAAATAATAAAATTGAATAAAATAAATCAGTCAACATAACCTCAAAATGTGACGTATTTGATTTTAATTAAATATTTGATTACAATCAAGTTTTAAGAACAACCGGCCCTTAATGTATTACAATGCAAGATAAACGATATTGGCTTCTGTATAAAAAAAATTTAAAAAATGAACGAATTTAAAGGTGCTATTAGCAAAAAAAAGAAGACCTGTAAAAATGATGGAATAATATGATGTCAAGAAGTTTTAAGCCTAAAAGGAAACGCATACGCACTGATAGTGTTGGAGATGTTGAATCGTGCTGCCGCCGACTATATTATCAGATTTTAGACCAAATATACCAATAAATGGAAAATAGGTTTAAAAATTTTAATGACCTAGACAGACTTTCTTAAGGTGTACAATTTTAATGCACATAAAAACATACATTTCCCTGAATAACAAATAACATCTTTGATATGTCTTTATGGAAAATATTTAGATTTGATTTCATTACGTTTGGAGCTAACAGCTTTAGACGAAACTGATGACATGGACACAAAAAATATTGCAAGTGAGTTGCTAACGTCTCTAAAAACAACTTCTATGAACAAAGCATATTCGGAGGTAGTGAAAGTATATGAGTTACTATTCCTGACCATTCCAGCTACTAGTGTCTCTGTCGAACGTAGTTTTTCAACACTAAAACGAATAAAGACTTACTTAAAAAACTCGACAGGACAAGTTCGACTCTCTAATGTTTCTCTTTTGGCAATTGAAAATAATCTGGTTCAAGAAATGTCACAATATTTAAGTTTTTACAATGAAGTCATAAACAAGTTTGCGAAAAATGGTAGAAGAATTAAATTACATTATAAATAGGTGAGTTTTTATATTTTTCGTATATTTTCGTATACCCAGTCTGTATGCATTATCTTTTTTAATATTTGACAAATATGCTTTAACATATTGAAGTTTGACAACACTGTCCAAAATATGTTTCCAATGGTGACTAGATGCGAAGTTACTTATAATTAAAATCAGACAATGAATTGTTTCCTAAAACCTCTTATATACGTTAGATTTTTGCTCTGAATTTTTGTTATCTCGTTTTAAAGATATAAATAGTTATATTTATGTAAGTCAATGCTTTTGATACGACTTTAATTTTAAGCTCATGATTTACAATCTACTAAACATTATTTTGGTTACCGTAAATTATATGGTGGATAAAAAAGACAAATAATTAGTTAGATCTCTAAATATAAACTGGTCATAAATTAAGAAAGCAGTATTGAATCATTACCGAGAACAAACATACACAAAGTGTTTAGCTATATCCATAAAACTTTATTACATTTTGTTAAAAAAACAAATATTCACCTGATTGGATGTACCAACTAGTATACTAGAACTTATACGTACCTCTTTAAAAATATCTAATAAACTTTACACATGTACACTTATTAGAAATAACAATAATGCATTGATGTCTGCTATAATTGACACATACATAACATGAAACGATATACAGTTATATTAGATTAGGCTATTCTAAAAAGAATTATGTTTATTTGTGAAACTTGTTTGAAATAAAAAAAACAGAGTTGGCTACACAAAAAAGTCCATCATGATATTTGAAAATATTGGCTAAAACAGGTCGTTTTTTAGTCAAATGGGACATGTTGTAACAATATTGATATATGAAATCTGTCTATTTCCTCTCTTCAAACAATCACCTCTCACACACCAAACAAATTGCAAATAGGAAATATATTATGTATGACACACCAATAGACAGGTATTTCGCTGGAGAATTCAAGTATTTGTATTTTTTGAATATTATCTCTATTGTTGTAAAAAAGTGTCAGTTTATTGAAGCTTTACAACTTTTAAAAACCAAACATAACGCCTATGTTTTGGTAGTGTTAATTTAAATTTTTTCCCGTCGTGTCAAAAACTTCAATTAAACGAAATTCACAACATTAATAAAAACGTATATACAGTCCTCCCCCTCTATAACGATATGCAAGGGACCGGGAAATTTCATCGTTATAAGGAGAGATCGTTATACAGAGAGAGACAAAATCCGGTACTGTAATATTAATAATACTGTACTAAATACCCTATTTTAATTTAAAAATTAATCAAAACGAATTATAAATGAATTAACACTTTATTATAGACCATATAGATTTATTAAAGAATAATATAAGTAATACAGTATAAAAAATGACTGTAAAATTAAAACATGTGTATTGTACAAAATAATATGCTACTGTAAAATATATTTAGCCTACAATACCAAAAAAGTCTGTCACTTGGTCTGTTTCCTTTTCCCTTTCCACAGAACTGATCTGACCTTGTCTTGAAGACGCATAGATTCTTCCAAAGCACTCATATCGTCTTCCTGGTGGATGAAGAATCGATGTAGTACTTTTGCCGCATCCAATCATGCATCAAAAGTCTGCTCCTGTAATGGCTTTTCAAACTCTTGATGACACTTTGGTCCTTGGGCTGAAGGACACTCTTTGTATTTGCTGGTAGAAAACAAAGCTTTTTCGACTTCCCTATCACTAACAATTTTTGTTTCACCGAACCTGTCATGTTAGCGGTCACTAAAACCGTAATGCGTTCCTTAGAGAGCTTTCCACCAACGCACTTTTCCGATTTAAATTTTAAAGTTCTGTTTGGTGTCACTTTAAAAAACAAAAAATCAAGCCAGTCTCATAAGCATTGAAAATGTCATTGTCGTTGACATAAGGACATAAGGTTGGTTCGTCATAAGGACAATTATTACATTGTCCTTATGACGAACCAACCAACGTTTACTATTTTCATCGTTATAGAGGAATTATTGTTATAAAGGGAATCGTTATCAAGAAAGACTACTGTATATATATACATATATATATACAGATTGAACCAAATTAAAACGGAACATACAATTTAATACATGTGTGTTTGAACTGCATTTGAAATAGTGGACCAATATAAAACTCGGACAAAAATAAATTCATACCTGGGTATAGACATTGTATAAAATATCGTTCAACTATCTGTCTCACAACAATGTTGTTTGCATAAGACGGGTTTGTCTAAGGAAACGATTATAGTTCAGGAAATGAAGCTCGAAAATAGTTAAAACCTCGCATGTTTTTTGTCCTGCATGTATCCAGTTGAAATTTTAACAGACGGTAGGTGATAGCCCAAGGATCAAAATCTATATCGAACCGAAGTGCGCTGAAGGGTTTTAGGAGTGAAAACTACCCCTAATTGTCAAAAATTATAAAATAACATATTAAACCTGAATATGGGTAAGATTTGGTTTGAATTAGTTAAATAATGATTATTTTATACTTTTGAATAAAGTTCCATCATATTTCAACCTGAGGAAATGGTTCTCCACAACAACAACGAATTTATTTAAAGCAGCAGTTAATAAAATAATTATAGCCAGAATGATTGCCAATATTCGGAACGAATAGGCACTGAAAGAAGAAGAATATTTCAACCCTTAAAAAGCAACCCTTGTTAGAGGTTAATGTAAAAAAATTACTAATTCTAAAAAAATGATTTCGCCTTGGATCGATTTGGATAAAAATTTGGATTTAAGCTCAATTCACCCGCTGCTTTATAGTTTATGTCATCTCGACGAACCCTGATTGTTCTAAGGGGTGAAAACTACCCGTAATTATCAAAAATTATAAAATAACATACAAAACCTGAATATGGGTAAAATTTGGTTTGAATTAATTAAATAATGATAGTTTCGAGCTTTTGAATAAAGTTCCACCATATTTCAACCCTTAAAAAGCGACCCTTATTAGAGATTAATAAAAAAATTAGTAATGCGAGAAAATGATTTCACCTGGGAACGATTTGCATAAAAATTTGGAATTAAGCTCAACTTACCCTCTGCTTTATAGTTTATGTCATGCCGATGAACCCTGATTGTTCTTAGGGGTGAAAACTACCCCTAATTTTCAAAAATTGTAAAATAATATTATAAATCTTAAGATGAGTGAAATTTGGTTTGGATTAGTTAAATAGTGATTTTTTTATACTTTAAAATACAAATTCATACATTTTCAACCCTTAAAAATCAATTGTTATGAGTGCTATAGGTGAAAACAATTTTTTGCCAAAATTTTGTAACTTTTCAACTTTTGAAAATCACCCTTTACAACATTGCAGTTTTTATAAACTAATTTATAAGATATAAATTAAAAAAAGTAGAATTAAATACAAAAAAATTTATCAACATAAAAAGGCACCATATATTCTTATACATTTACATAAATAGTTAAAAATATTTACATTTATAGGTAAAACAATTGCAATATTAATTTTATTCGTCATCAATTACATCTTCATCGTGATCTATGTCACCCTCATCTTCAATTATTGGTGGACTATTATTGCACCCTTCACCTGAGCACCCAGAACAAGTAGAGTTACAGTATAAACCAACTTTTCTGCACCCACATGAAACACCGCATCCTTTTTGCATTGCCAAAAAATAATTTTCAAAAGTTCATCGAGTGCAGGTTGTTTGTTCATGCGTACGGGTAATAACAAACCATCTTTGGAATACCATCCCCAATCTGTTGCTCTAATATTTTCATTGCCAAGCCATAGACATATGAGCAGATATTTTATTCTTTTGTATGGGATTTCTAAATAAGAACGCTTAAAATTTTGAATGTATAATGCCCCACTAGCAAATATACCGGTTTTGTAGATTATTATGCTCCGAAATGTACTGTACTATACTAATAGAATTTTCCGGAAAAAAATTCACTGGTTTTTTTTTTAACGTATTTCCTTTAATTTTTAACGATAGAGTGTTTCTTCAAAAACGATTTGTAGAGATTTTTAAGAGCTACAAGAATCTGTGAAATAAATCTTTTTGGAACCCTTGGTTTTTAAATGGGGTGAGTTTAAAGGGCTCGAAAAAGATGGTGCTTGATCGTAAATCGATGCTTTAAACGGCTATATCTCGCCAAATATTCATTGTACAACAAATCTAAATGAAGGATAATTTTAGTCATTAAAAAAGCTACAATTTGGTAATTTGTATTTTTTTCATATATTCAGTATCTTCGGGCATATTTAAAAAAAGAAGGATAAAAAATATGAAATTGTAAATCGCTTCTCGCTTTAAGCTGTACTTTTTCTAATACAAAGCATTTTAAATGGGTCAAACTTCTTGGACGTATTAACAATACATGTACAAAGGGAATTTCAGAAGGGTGAAGATCGATTTTAATTATGGGGGTGGTTAGGGGGTTGTTTTCATCGATTTTTTCGTAAAAAATGAGGTATTGACCTTATTTTCATCATAACTCACTCAATTTTTGAGCTAGAGTCTTTTTTATGATAGGTCTATTTATGCTCTTTAAAAAGGGTTTATGAGTTGTCTTCCAAAAATGCATCATTTTCCCGATATTTCAATTCGAATCTTTCAAATTTGGCATTTGAAGAAAACCGCTGAATATTGATAGGCCGTATTTCGGTTCCTATTATATCCCAAAAACATTTTAAAAAATGAATTGTATTTGTCTTTTTAAAAGCTGCAAATTTGTTCTCTACAATTTTTTTGATAAAATGCACCATTTTCGAATTATTCGCGAAAAATCGATTAAAAACGTGGATTTTTTCGTCTAAAAGTTATTACTTTCAATCGCGAATAACTTGAAAAATATCATTTTATAAAAAAAATTTATAGCACATTTTTTGTTTAGAATCACTTTTTTAATCGAAACCTCTAGTTAAAACGTAAAAAAAAATTTCACCCCTCAGATGGGGTGGCAACCACACCCTAGGCTTTGGCGCACTTTGGTTCGATATAGATTTTGATCCTTAGGCTATTACCTACCTTCTGTTAAATTTTAAGTCAATCCAGGGAGCACGAAAAAATTGCGAGGTGAAATGCTTCATTTCCTGGACTATAACTGGTTTGACAGCATAAATCGTAGATTTATGTGTAGCTTTCAATTTTTATGAGTTCAGAATCCAGCAGCCCGCTGTAGTATTGGATTTTTATAATATAATTATTTGACAATATTTTGTTGGCGAACCACCTACAGCAGAATTGAGCCGAAATACATTATATTCCTATGTTCCGAATTTATTTCGTTCAATCTGTATATATATATATATATATATATATATATATATATATATATATATACATATATGTATATATATATATTAATATATATATATATATATATATATATAATATATATATATATATATATATATATATATATATATATATACTTGCGTGCAAAATAATCGACTCAAAATTATTTTCTTAAAGTACGTACTCCTGTTTCAATCTAAAAAGTGTAAATTTAAAAATATTTAGTGTACAATCATTAACCTGATTAATAAGTTTTAAAAAAATTTTGTTTTTTGGTGACTTGGATGACGCATTATAACTAAATAATACAGCACGTAGAGAGAGGGTCCGAATTTGACTCATTGAAATCGACAAGCACCAACTTAACGCGTTCGGTTAACATCGTACGCAGCAATTTCCATAATAATCCACTTTTACATCAGTCACTTAAGTTGGTAACTGCATTACAAATGGATACCACGTCCGTCAACGCAACTCAAGCATTAGCATTATTGAGGGGTGGCCTGAGCCAAAGGGTCATGGCAAACCGACTAAATTTAAGCCAATCTGCTGTGTCCCGAGTGTATGGTCCGTACCAAGATACTATTGATTATATCGGTCGACAAGGAGGCCGTAAACGAATAACAACGGAGAAAGATGATTAATTTCTTGTATCGAAATCCGTGAGAAATCGACATTTGATTGGAGCTAAACTCAAAAAAGGGCTTAGAGAGGTTCGAGGTGTGGTGACTAGCATTTGAAGAGTCAGAAGGAGACTACAGGCTGCCAACCTGACACCAAAAGGGGCAGCTACGGGTCCCAAGCTAATTGCAGACCAGAAGCAAAGGCGATTAGAATATGCGAATTAGAAGTAGAGTCATGTGGTTTCATACGCTGGATTTATTGGTGATGCCTTTATTTTAATGCACGATGTCATATCGCACGAGTCACTACCACCTATCTATCTGAGATCGGTATACCTACAATAAATTGGTCCAGACATAAATCCAATAGAGCATGTTTGGGATGAGCTTAAACGAAGGGTGCGGGACAGAAATAATGCAACATGGGGCATAATAGAATTGAGAGCTGCGCTTAATAATGAATGGGAAGCAATGTCTCAAGAATTTATAAGAAAAGTCATCCATGCGAAATCGATTGGAAAGTGTAATTAGGAGTAGATGTAATAATATCAAATACTAAATAATTAGGAAATTGATGATTTCTCTATTCATAACGTCTTTCTTGCGTTAGTTGTGTTTGTATTGCATATTGTTTTTATAAGACGTCCTCCAAATAATGCATTAGCAGTTTCTGTAAGTTCAATAATAAAGTTATTGTTTGCACATTACATTTTTTTATTTTCATACTTCTTACATTGAAACAGAAGGTCTAATCTCAAATATCACTTTTGAGTCGATTATTTTGCACTCAAGATATATTTCAAATTATTTTCGAACGTAGGTTCGAAATTGTGTTAAATATTTATTTATAGTCTCAGCAATTGGTCTGTAGAAATAAAACTATTTATTCTATCTCAATATTCCGTCACAATTTTGTGACTTCTTCAAGAGGAAACTGTAAATTTATTATAATAATTACTATATGTAAACAAAGTGAATATTTCAATACTTACAACTATAAGAGTAAAAATTTAAATTTTGATAACATATCTTATTTCTACAGACCAATTGCTGATACTATAAACTAATATATAATATATATATATATATATATATATATATATATATATATATATATATACATATATATATATATATATAGTGAAAAGGAGATAATACTGGGAAGTACCCTTTTATAACTGAGGAAGCAAAATGTACTTCCCAGTATTATCTCCTTTTCACTACATAGTACTCGTACCCGTTATCATCCTTTTGGTTATATATATATATATATATATATATATATATATAATATATATATATATATATATATATATATATATATATACATCCCGCTATCATTAGAGCGTCTTTACACTCTCCATGTATAGAGCGTCCGATTTTTAAAAAACAATAAGAACAGCTTTTTTTCTCCTATACAAGTAATATACTCTATATGAGTAATATGTTTCAAAAATGTTTTGCAAGAAAAAACTGATAATTGTACATTTGATCATCAATGTAGCGTCCATCACATTTCCCGCCAATAAGGCGTCCTAGTGTATATAAAAATCATCCATCTAACCGCCAATAAAGCGTCCCTATATACACTTTGCGTTCATTTAATAGACGATAGAGCGTCCTGCGATGTTGCCATTATCTTCATTATCTATTATATGTTCGTATATTTTAGCTCCGGCAGAAGTACGTATTTTAAAAAAATGATTATTTAAGATATATTATGCGTTAGGTGTGATAACTAAATAAATATTAATACATAATTTATTTTTTTTCTGGCTGAATTTGTAAATAGTATTGAAAAAAGAAAAACTGAAATACTCAAAAGTAACAGAAAATATATTTATGGGAATAAGCCAGATTAATTATAATTAAAATTACATTTTTTTACAATGACGTTTCGAATTCCAAACCGAATAGCCTTTTTAAAATATTAGAATTTTCTAAAAAAAAAGCTAAAAACATTTGTTAAACCTGATTGGCCGGCACACAAGATGGCATATCAGATATGTTACTTAATTGTTACTCAAGCCGTTAAGTTATGAAATCTGTATTATAAATATATTACCGTTGAAGGTTCAACCGCCAATCATGCCATAAAAAATTACAAAATGTGTTTTCCTTAATATTTCAAATTTATAGCGATCATAGACAAATATTACCAAAAATCGAATATTTATTAGATTGAGTACATTTATTTCATATGTCAAATGCGACTAGATTTTGAAATTTCTAATCGGTTCCTTTTTGTTAAGGAAAAAAAAAGTCGTTATTTAAATGGTTTGCAAAATTTTATCTTAAATCATTAGTTTTAGCTAGGGAGCCTATGCAATATGGAGCGCCACTGACTACATCTGAGTGTAGTGTAGTGTTGTAAAAATTAGTCAAGTTTTAAACCATAATATGTATATTTACATATTTTTAAAGATACTATCTATCGTTTTGGCCACATTCGTATTTGCCTGATATTATTTTTATTGCGCATTAAAATAACCGTTACTAAAATATATTTATTAATAAATGAAAAGCTAGTGTATGTTTCCGAAATTCTCATACTTTCGTGTTAGGCACTTCCTACGAAGCATTGAAAGCAAACCTTCAACCTAAATTCTTAAATGTAATGGAAAATTTAATGAAAATAACATCTTATAGAATAATATGAACTCTAAGGTATGAAAATATTAAATTAGGTAAAGACTTAACTTAGAGTTACATATATTTAATATGTTGCTATTTTCAGCGCTGTTACTTCTCTATAATTTAATACATCATCTAGCTAAGTTTTCAATTTAATCGATTGCAGGACAAAACTATAAAAATCCGTTGCAAATGACAAAACCGAAGTGGCAAATGTCAATAAATATTTCCCAAAACGGCGTATAAGACTATAGGAGGTAGTATTGGAAAAGGATATTGGAAATCGTATAAACTTTTATGTTTTTAATAATTACTAAATGTTTACACTTATTTAAAAGACACCTACCACAAAATGTACATTTTCTTATTGGAAACGTAACTAGTGGGTACTTAAACAAGAAAACAATGTATTTGCAAATAAAAAAAATCTAACAAAAATAGTTTTTTGTACTTTTTATTTATTTCAAAAAAATAATATATTAATTAAAGGATGCCATCATTTATTAAAAAAGTATAGATTAAAATAATTGTCTATTTGTTTACATAATTCACAATTCAAATCAGTATCTCGATAAAAAATCCATGTAGTCCAATATATTTCGGTACCTTTTAAAAACTTTCACTACTTAAAACCTACTTAAGTTAACAAAATTTTGAAACTTTAAAACATTTTCTTTTACAAACTATGTATGTAACTTCTATTTTCTACTTTTTGGCTCTATTTCAAAATCAAGATAGTTGATATAAAATTTGGAATAAGCAGTTAGAAGTGTATACAAAAACCCTAAAAATGACGGTTTTTAAAATTGAAAATATTTATTTGTTGTTACGAAAATTGCAAGAAACTGTTAAATTTGATAAGTTATTAAAGAATCGACAATTTTTTTAAAAAATAACCTACGACTTGGTTTCTTTGTAAAAAGATGTAGTTTTTAGTATTCAATAATTGCTTAAAATTTTAAGTCAATCGGTCTAATAGTTTTTGCCATCTTATAAAAACTCCATCTTTATACAAAGTAACCAAGTCGTAGGTTATTTTTTAAAAAAATTGTCGATTATTTAATAACTTATCAAATTTAACAGTTTCTTGCAATTTTCGTAACAACAAATAAGTATTCTCAATTTTAAAAACCGTCATTTTTAGGGTTTTGTATACACTTCAAACTGCTTATTCCAAATTTTATATCAACTACCTTGATTTTGAAATAGAGCCAAAAAGTAAAAAATAGAAGTTTTTTGCACTTAATTTTTAGTAACTTTCATTTTGCAGCGTAATTTTGGTTGCGAACTATTAGGTTTTATTATTGGATTCCAAAAACACCAGAAACACTAGGTGGCTATCTGTTACTTTAGATGGTCACAAAAACCTCCATTTCCCTAGTCTATTATACTAGGAAAGCAAACCTATAAAAGATTTCTATAAGTAATAATTTGGATAATAACCAGTATTATTTCCACAGTTTAGCAACATTAAACTTGTACATAGTTTGTAAAAGAAAATGTTTTAAAGTTTCAAAATTTTGTTAACTTAAGTAGATTTTAAGTAGTGAAAGTTTTTAAAAGGTACCGAAATATATTGGACTACCTGGATTTTATATCGAGATACTGATTTGAATTGTGAATTATGTAAACAAATAGACAATTATTTTAATCTATACTTTTTTAATAAATGATGGCATCCTTTAATTAATATATTATTTTTTTGAAATAAATAAAAAGTACAAAAAACTATTTTTGTTTGATTTTTTTTATTTGCAAATACATTGTTTTCTTGTTTAAGTACCCACTATTTACGTTTCCTATAAGAAAATGTACATTTTGTGGTAGGTGTCTTTTAAATAAGTGTAAACATTTAGTAATTATTAAAAACATAAAAGTTTATACGATTTCCAATATCCTTTTCCAATACTACCTCCTAGGAAACATATTCTCTCTGTGTGGTGTCGAGAATACAACAAGATAATAAAATTAAACTTATTAAGTTATTAGGCACAGATCATGTGTATCGAATCCACCGTTGCCAACACTTCGGACGCCCTAAACGCGATAGAACTGATGATAATATACTCTGAAAAGTATACGCAGAGCTTGACCAGCGCGCTTTCGACGTCAAAGTCTCAAACTATAATATACATTCATCGTATATATTTTTACAAAAAACCATCATAAGGCGTCCCCGTAAAAATTTGTAAAGTAGTTCTGGATGACATTTTAGGCACTTTAAGCAAAGAAAAATTAGAGCGTCCATATACGGACGCCCTGATGTAGGCGGACGCTCTATTGATGGTAAAAAGACAATGTACGGACGCTCCGTTGATGGTAGGATGTATATATATATATATATATATTATATATATATATATATTATATATATATACATAATATATATATATATATAAATATATATATATATATATATATATATATATATATATATATATATATATATATATATATATATATATATATTATTTGTAGTCTCAGCAATTGGTCTGTGTGAAATAAAACTCTATTTGTTATTTCTCAATATTTCGTCACGATTTTGTGACTTCATATCTAACAACATCAGACCAATAACTGACTACGTACCATCAATTACATTTTATAGATCAATTTACCATGTTCCTGATTCTTTCTCAATATTCTACTTTTGCACCTTATTATATGGATAATATTGTCACAATATGTAATTGTTTATTAAAACTTATTCGCTAAAAATTGTACAATGGGAATTCACTCTATAAAATATTGCGGTTACCATAACTCCCAAATAAATTAAATCAAAAAAATGTCATTTATCTAATTGGATATGTTATCAAAATTTAAAATTTTTAATCTTAAGTTGTAAGTATTGAAATATTCATTTTGTTTACATATAATAATTATAATAAATTTACAGTTTTCTCCTGAAGAAGTCACAAAATCGTGACGAAATATTGAGAAATAACAAATAGAGTTTTATTTCACACAGACCAATTGCTGAGACTACAAATAATATTTAACACAGTACGGTCGAGAATAATTTGATAAATATATATATATTTATATATATATATATATATATATATATATATATATATATATATATATATATATATATATATATATAATTTATTGTATTGGTGTATTGATGTATTTATTGTATTGGGTATGCGGTCTGTTATTTATAAAAAACTCTTTTTTCTTTTAATTCTCTATATTTCGTTGATTTTTTCTCAGCTTCATCAGGAGACAACTAAAATATGGTTAAAATTTGTATAAATATCAGGTTAGAATAAACAATGAATTACTTGTAGTACTTGTAGTACATAATATGTTCAAAATAGTACTGAAAATATTGGTTAAAAGCACCTAGGTCACTAGTAATTAAATATAAAAACAAAGCAAATAAAAACAACCAAAAAACAATTTAAACACAATAAAATTACACAATTAAATTATACAGGGTCATTTAAAAAATAATTGTAAGCAGAAAAATGATTTGATCATACTAAGAATATTACAGTAGATATTGCTCAACTGTCCCATGTCTGCCTTGTAATTTACTGTATATTTTTCTCTATTAATATGACACTTATTCACACATTTACATATTCTTGTATGCATAATTGGTTGCATACTATTAAGACAGGTTTAATAATTAAAATTAAAACTACCCAATTTGAGCCCCGTTTCTTGAAAATTAATACAATATTAAGAACAACTAATTACATCTTAATCACATTGCTTTTTTCCCATTCTCAATGTATCAGAGTTAAAACACATTATCTAAAGATATCATGAAATAAACTAGGTTGTACTATCCTGACCAAAATTTTTAGAATGTATTGTCCCTTATTATATTTTATATTTTTGTTGTTAATGTTGAGGGTCCAAGTTTATTTTAAATAATCTCAACGACTAGTAATTTACAGTAATGAATTGTGATATTAGGTAAATATTTACACATTTTGTTATCTATATTTACAGTGTCTTGAAAAAGAAATAAAATATTTCCAAAAGCTTGACAAAAAGTCAAAAGAGTGTTTTTCTAACTTCCCGGCAAACCTTCTGACTGCAGCACTAATAAACTGGTGGTTTTGTATATATATATATATATATATATATATATATATATATATATATATATATATATATATACATATATAATATCCTGTCAGGCCCAGTGACACAATATTTTTTTCACATCAGTAATAATACCCCCTTTGTAATTTTTAAATTATCATTTGTCCATACTCGTTCTTGTCTTTTTCGAGAATCTGTCATTTCTCTTTTAGTGACTTTTTTGTGTAAATTAAAACTAATATACTTTTTATCCAGATCTTAACTTTTCTTGCATCTGTCGGAGAACCACTTTCCTTTTACCTTTAGAATTTTCTTTCTGATATTTTTCTGAATTTCTTTATATTTATTCAAGTCTCTTGCTATATGTTTTCTTCGTTTTTTTATAAGTTTATGAATTTCTGATTTCATTTAAGGTTTTGTCTTTTTCAAGTGGTTTGAGGGATTCTCTTCCAACTCACTCGAGAGCATGTATTATTTTTCCCAATTTTTGGTCATTAGTTAGAATTTCTGAATTATCTTCTTTGACTTTCGATAAGTTACAGTATATTATAAATTACCTTTAGCATATGTGTTGAATTATTTAAACCGCCTTGTATCCATGATTTTCTTGGAGCTAGGGTGCTTTACATTCTCTAGTTTTAGTCTCATCAAAAAAACAACCGGATTGTGATCCTAGGATATGTTCGTTCCGATATTATAGAATTTCTATATCTTCTGCCATATAACGCCACACAATTCTCCACTTCTTCATGGTCCTCTTTATTGTTTAAATCTCCAATTATAATATTTATGTCATGTCCTTTTGTCGGCTTTAAGACATTGCCAATTTGTTCATAGAAGTTCTCTATGGTGTCTTCTTCCTTGTCTGCAGTAGAAAAGTGGAAAACAAAGGTAAAAACAGCTTTTAGATAATTCCAATAAACTATAATGTCAACTCTCTGTCTGCGATTGGGGTTGTTGTTACCGGAATAATACATTGTTCAATTTATGGTGAAACATTTTCCTGATTAAGGCCATTGTGTGTTGCTAAGCCCCAGGATGCTAATCTTTATTTTGCACATTACCGACACAGTGTTATCTAGTTTGCCATATTGGTCTTAACTTATTTCTTTCATGTTACAACTTTTAAGGCTATAGAGTTATTCTTATTTGTTATACGCAGCCATAAATGAGCTTTATTAACAATGTTTTAAAATAAAATAAGCCCAGAATTTATCTCAGAAGCTGACAGAAAAAGGCTTGAACTTAAATAAGGGCGCTTAATAATTTAAAGAATAATATTTTTTACTTGTGTTCTTAGACCTTTAAAATCGTTATCTGGCGTTTTTTTAAATTTTAAATTATTTATAACTCTAGATCGATCAACTGTAAAGAAAACTTACAACAAACCTTTTTTGTTCATAATAATCCAAAAAACCTAAAATTTATTGCTATAATTTGTTTAAAAAAAAATTGTTTAAAAAAATTTGAACAACTTTTTGAATGGGTGAGCTCATGAACGTTATTTTGGGGTATCTCGGAAGAGTGGTTATGCAAAAAAATCTTATGGGAAAATTTTTTTGAACGAACCCGAGCTTTTTCCTATCTTTGTCGATAATGTTATCGGATACTTTTTATTTTAACTGTTTACAATTTATTTTAAAAATATATTAATTTTTTTAACTCAAGCAACTCTTCTTCTTCTTTCTCTTCCTTGTCTTCTGCTTCTTTTTTTAAATAGACGTGACTATGTCTCTTTTTCAATGTGCCTCCAGTAAGTTGTCGTTCCATCGTTTTCATGGTCTTCCTATTAGGGAACCGCCTCTTGCCGTCTTTATTACTCTATTTGTTGTAATTAGGCTGATACGATTTTAAACTTTAGCAACTCGTTAGGATTATTTCTCTTAGTATATAGCTACCTAGCATAGTTTAATGTTGCGAAGTAAATATTGTACTTTCTAAGTTTCTCAAACTGCATCTCCCAACTTTCGTGATCGTATATATTTTATCATTTAGAACTCGTGTAATAGAACAGTATTTTAAAGACATTTATGTTATTTAATTACTTATGCACTTAAAATGTAAGTTTTATGCATAAAAGTAAGTTGACATATAACGAGGCTATCAGAACTAAGAAACTAAGATTGAATTACTGGAGATAGCAGTCACATAGGGAATAATTTTAAAAGTCTTGCCTCCTGAAAGCTTTCGATTGCAGTTTATTGATAATGCATTTGTAAATTTTTATTTAAAGAAAAGATTGCATCGATACATATATAGTGTGATGCAAAAATATGGAACAAATTGCTTAACTTATGAACAGACGATTTTAAAACACGTCAATTGTAAAATTTCAACTACCACATAATGATTATATATATATATATATATATATATATATATATATATATATATATATATATATAATATATATATTATATATATATATAATATATATTATATATATATATATTATATATATATATATATTATATATATTATATATATATATATATATATTATATATATATATATGTATATATGTATATATATATATAATACATATACATATATATATATATATATATACATATATACATATATATAATATATATATATAATATATATAATATATATATAATATATATATATATAATATATATTATATATATATATTATATATATGTATATATAAATATATATATATATATACATATATATATATTATATATATGTATATATATAATATATATATATATATATATATATATATATATATATATATATATATATATATATGTATATATAACACTGTTTTTGATGGGTTGGAGTCAATAAAAGGGGCTATTTGTTGACTATTTTTTACTCGAGCTTTCAATTGTGATTACAATTTTTATCAAGAGCTTCTAAAAAATACAAAATGTCTTACAAAGTTGAACTAGAAATAAAAAATTTTTTTGTTAACTCACCAAATAAAATTAGTTTTTTATATAAAACTACTGCTTACTTATTAAATACAAAAAATATTAATAAAAAAATGTCTTATTCTAATAAATGTTTCTCTGAAAAATTTAGATGAAGTTTCTTAAGAAAAAAAATTGAATTTATAAACAAAAATAGAATAGCTACAACCAGCCTAAATGTCATAAATACTAACTTAAAAATTTTTATTTTTGACATATTGTCAAAAATAAAATTTTGTTTAAAAAATTCTTCTTTGTTTAGTAACAAAAAAGAAGAAGATTTATTCACCATTGATAGATGCCCGAAAAAATGTAACAAATACATGGAAAATTCAAAATGTGATATTTTACTGACTGCATAAATTAAATAGAAATTATATAATTATAAATTTTGCTTAAATTTTGAATTTCTGACCTTTTGTTTAAATTATTATCACTTTTGCTAATACAAACCATTTCCAAAAAAGTTCTTTTAAATTTATTACTTTCATTACATAAAATTTTAATACTATCAAAATCCATAATATGGTCTTTGTCTATTACATGCTCTGCCAAAGCACAAGATGGTTTCTTAATTCTACAATCACTCTTGTGAGAAATAATGCGATTTGAGAGATTTCTTCCAGTCTCACCAATATACTCAGCTTCACACTGAGTACAAACAATGCTGTATACTACATTTGTTAGATATAGACAAATTAGATCAAAGTATTTAGGTACATTTATATATTTAGGTATATAGGTAGTATTTATGACATTTAGGCTGGTTGTAGCTATTCTATTTTTGTTTATAAATTCAATTTTTTTTCTTAAGAAACTTCATCTAAATTTTTCAGAGAAACATTTATTAGAATAAGACATTTTTTTATTAATATTTTTTGTATTTAATATGTAAGCAGTAGTTTTATATAAAAAACTAATTTTAATTGGTGAGTTAAAAAAAAATTTTTATTTCTAGTTCAACTTTGTAAGACATTTTGTATTTTTTAGAAGCTCTTGATAAAAATTGTAATCACAATTGAAAGCTCGAGTAAAAAATAGTCAACAAATAGCCCCTTTTATTGACTCCAACCCATCAAACACAGTGTTATATTTTTTCCAAACGAGTCACAAGTACTTCTTTTTTTTTATATGTATATATATATATATTATATATATATATATATATATATATGTTAATATATATATATATATATATATATATATATATGTTAATATATATATATATATATATATATATATATATATGTATATGTATTATATATATATATATATAATATATATATATATATATATATATATATATAATCATTATATGGTAATTAAAATTTTACAATTGACGTGTTTTAAAATCGTCTGTTCCTAAGTTAAGCAATTTGTTCAATATTTTTGCATCACACTAGATATGTATCGATGCAATATTTTCTTTAAATAAAAATTTACAAATGCATTATAAATAAACTGCAATCGAAAGCTTTCAGGAGGCAAGACTTTTAAAATTAGTCCCTATGTGACTGCAATCTCCAGTAATTCAATCTTAGTTTCTTAGTTCTGATAGCCTTGTTATATGTCAACTTAATTTTATGCATAAAACTTACATTTTAAGCGCATAAATAATTAAATAACATAAATGTCTTTAAAATACTATTCTATTACACGAGTTCTAAATGATAAAATATATACGATCAAGAAAGTTAGGAGATGCAGTTTGAGAAACTCAGAAAGTACATTATTTACTTCGCAACATTAAACTATGCTAGGTAGCTATATACTAAGAGAAATAATCCTGGCGAGTTGCTAAAGTTCAAAATCGTATCAGCCTAATGACAACAAACTGGAGGCTTACTGGAGGTACATTGAAAAAGAGACATAGTCACGTCTATTTAAAAAAAAAGAAGCAGAAGACGAGAAAGAAAAAGAAGAAGAAGAGTTGCTTGAGTTAAAAAAATTAACATATTTTTAAAATAAATTGTAAGCAGTTAAAATAAAAAGTATCCGATAACATTATCGACAAAGATAGGAAAAAAGCTCGGGTTCGTTCGAAAAAATTTTCCCATAAGATTTTTTTCCATAACCACTTTTCCGAGATACCCCAAAATAACGTTCAAGAGCTCACCGATTCAAAAAGTTGTTCGAATTTTTTTAAACAATTTTTTTTTAAACAAATTATAACACTAAATTTTAGGTTTTTTGTATTATTATGAACAAAAAAGGTTTGTTGTAAGTCTTCTTTACAGTTGATCGTTCTCGAGTTATAAATAATTTAAAATTAAAAAAAAAACGCAAAATAACGATTTTTAAGGCTTAAAAACAAAAGTAAGAAATATTATTCTTTAAATTATTAAGTGCCTACATTTAAGTTCATGCGTTTTCCTATAAGCTTCTGAGGAAAATTCTGGGCTTATTATATTTTAAAACATTGTTAATAAAGCTCATTCATGACTGCGTATAACAAATAAGAATAACTCTATAGTCTTAAAAGTTAGAACATGGAAGAAATAAGTTAAGACCAATATGGCAAACTAGATAACACTGTGTCGGTAATGTGCAAAATAAAGATTAGCATACTGGGGCTTAGCAACACACAATGGCCTTAATCAGGAAAATTTTACACCAGAAATTGAACAATGTATTATTCCGGTAACAACAACCCCAATCACAGACAGAGAGTTGACATTATAGTTTATTGGAATTATCAAAAAGCTGTTTGTAACTTTGTTTTCTACTTTTCTACTGCAGACAAGGAAGAAGACACCATAGAGAACTTCTATGAACAAATTGGCTATGTCTTAAAGCTGACAAAAGGACATGACATAAATATTATAATGGGAGATTTATACAATAAAGTGGACCAAGGAGAAGTGGAGAATTGTATACCGCTACATGGCAGAAGATATAGAAATTGTATAACATCGGAGCGAACATATCCTAGCATTACAATCCTGTTGTTTTTTCGATGAGACTAAAACTAGAGAATGTAAACTACCCTAGCTCCAAGAAAATCATGGATACAAGGCGGTTTAAATAAGTCAACACATATGCTAAAGGTAATTTATAATATACTGTAACTTATCGAAAGTCAAAGAAGATAATTCAGAAATTCTAACTAATGACCAAAAATGGAGAAAAATAAAACATGCTCATGCGAGTCAGTTGGAAGAGAAATCCTCAAACCACTTGAAAAAGACAAAACCTTAAATGAAATCAGAAATTCATGAACTTATAAAAAAACGAAGAAAACATATAGCAAGAGACTTGAATAAATATAAAGAAATTCAGAAAAATATCAGAAAGAAAATTCTAAAGGTAAAAGAAAGGTGGCTCTCCGACAGATGCAAGAAAAGTTAAGATCTGGATAAAAAGTATATTAGCTTTATTTTACACAAAAAAGTCACAAAACAAGAAATGACAGATTCTCGAAAAAGACAAGAACGAGTATGGACAACTGATAATTTAAAAATTATAAAGGGGATATTATTACTGATGTGAAAAAAATATTGTGTCACTGGACCTCACAGGATATTAGTCCGCCCATTAAAGAAGTGCCTATAGCAAAAATAAATAAAACTATTTTTAAGAAATTGGAATTAATTTGACGACTTATTAAGCATGTTACATTAATTAGAAACACTATTTTTTCTTTTCGTTGTCATCATCGTAAATGAAATGGAATAAAACAGTCTATACATAAAGCTTGATTTCGCACAGATCGCACTAATAATACAATAGGGTCGTAACTCAAAATTTTTCGAAATTGACATAACACTATATCCACACGTAAAATTTAATTCTCTATAAGTCAATAAAACTGACGTTTTAATAGTGCAATAATTGCTGAATCCGGTATGTAATTTTCATAGCTATATTTCGAGTTATTACATTCTTGTTGATCTGATAGTCATAACATTGTTGTATTTCTACTTATTACACTATTTCTGATTTACACCATTACTTATTAAATTAATATTTTTTTCTAACGACACCATTATTGATTCAGTTCAAAATTTTGAACAGTTAACTCAAAATTTTAAAATAACTTCACTGTCAGTATTTTGTATTCATTAAGAGTACAAAGAAACTTCTCTTAATATTAAAATGAAAATATATTATGCATTCATTTTTTTACCTGCCATAAAAATGATTAATTTTTTATGAGTTTTTCGTTGATTTTGAAAAATCATCTTTTTTGAGTTACGACACTATTGCCATATGGTTTGGATTTAAGCTTTGCAGTTATAATGGGTTAATTTTTCACAGTTCATCAATTTGATTAATTTTTGTGTTACCATCACGAAAGTCACCATCATGAAGAAATCAAAAAATTTTTAAAAATCTATCACGTCGCATAGACTAAGAAACTAATAAATTTTTCATATGTTTTCCAATAGTGTCTATAAGAAGTTAAATTTTTTATACACTCACAAATAAATTTAATGAAACACCAAATTTCATCTGCAGTTATTTTGGGATCAGGACAATTTAGAAACAAAGCAAACCTTCTGCTCTTAGTGACCAAGTGTCCAATAAGTTTTATGTCTATAACAGTTTTAAATATATTAACCATCGATATTTTTTCGTAGAAAACATAATTTATTTGTAGGAATTGTGATTGTTTGTTAATATCAAAATCTGCGTTTTATTAGTACCTACGACGGATTGCTTCTGATAAAATTCGTAGTCTACTGAGTGGTGAATCGTCAAACGGGCCATAAGAAATTCAATGGAAAATTCTAAATTGTTGAATTCCTGCTTCCCTAATTATTTTACATCGAAAGTCATAATAAATTATTTGTAGAGGACTGAATTAAGTATTAAAAACAAATGTTAAACTTGTTCTACGAATTAAATGTATTGCAAAACTGTATAAAATTTTATTACATTTTTCAGGCGACCCCTTAAAGTCATGCCACACGAGGTACACGAATGTGTATGACATGTTGCGTTTGGTCATATTAATGATTCTGATATTTGACAATATTTGAATTGTCAATATTTTTATTTTGTTATTTAATTGTACACAAATACTAAAATACGCAAATTTTCACAAATACTACTACTACTAGTGAACAATAAATAGTACTTTGTAAACAATAAATTATATTGTTTACAAGGCAATAAAATTGATTAAATGTATTCAGTTTATAAAAAATCGCAATATTGTACTCAGGCAGTAGTGCAAACACTGCCAGATCTTTATTTAGCACAAGACATTATAATACCATCCATCCAACGGTACTAGAGCCCAAATCGGGCCTTGGCCTCCTTCAACAAGCTTCTCCAAGCTCTCGATCTCCTTTCGATTTACCGCTGTTCTTTTCCATGAACGCGTTTCCAGGCAGTTCCTGGCATCCTCATCGACTTCGTCTTCCCATCTCTTTTTAGTTCTTCCAACAGGTCTTTTTCCCTGCATTCTAGCATTTAGTAATTTTCTGGAGATTCTATTCTCATGCATGCGGACCACGTGCTCTGCCCACCGTAATCTATGCAGTTTAGTGTATTGTGCTAAAGTGGGTTCGCAATATTGCTCGTATATTTCTCTATTATACCTAATTCGCCAGTTGTTGTTTTCACTTATTGGGCCCAGTATCCTAGATAATATTTTTCTTTCAAACACATCTACCGCATTGGCAGATTTCTGTGTCACCACCCATGTTTCACAACCATAATACCCTCCAATCCAATTTCAGGTTATACAACAATTCAAATAATTTCAAAATAGTTTTACTGTGATCTGTCCCAATAATAATTTATGATAATTTCTAAACATAAAACTATAACAATAAATATTCAAACAATAAGCCATTTTGTACTAAGCAGTGTCCCACTCGATTGTAAAATTCTCGTCTTAAAATTAGTCAGAGTGCGTGGCGTTATTTTTGCACACTCTCCAATAATTCGCATTTTTAATGCTTTCTCCTCAACTGAATATATTTTTTAATCAACTATATTGCTTTTTAAACAATAAATCGCAAAATAATAATTTTGGCAATTCAAATATTGTCAAATCAGAAAAATAAATTTGACCAAACGCAACATGTCAACCACATTCTTGTACCTCGTGTGGTCTGACTTTAAGGGGTCGCCTGAAAAATGTATTGTATTTTTACAAAATTTTACATACACGTAATTCGTAAAACAATTTTAACATTTGTTTTTAATACATATTTCAGTCCTCTACAAATAGTTTCATATGACTTTTAATGTAATATGATTAGGGAAGCAGGAATTCAACAATTTAGAAATTCCCATTGAATTTCGTATGGCCCGGTTGACGATTCACCACCCTGTATATCAAATGATTGTTATTTGCCAATTTAATTTCAGCTTAAGCATATTATATTGACGAAAAATAAAATCGTCTACTAATCGTAAAGCATATAAAATTTGACGTTATCAATTAAATAGATTGTAAAATGTAAAACGTTTTGCTTTAAAATTTTGGTGCAGAATTAGGCTACATTTGAAGTAGCGTAATAAATTCTTTTATTGTCATTGGTGATTAGTAAATAAATAAACAATGTATTTAAAAAAATATAATTAAATATACAATATTATCTACAGGTGTGTTGATGTATAGGAAACAGTAAAATTATTTACAGAATAAAACATTATACAACAAACAAACTCAAATAATATTGTTGCTCATATTTCATTTTCATGACCTTCAGAATCTAAACTGTTATCTCCAATATTAATTTTTTAAAGTTTGATTTTAATATTATTTATATTTTCTTCTCTAATAAACCACTGTTCAATTAATTAGTTATTATGTTCTACACCCTTTGCCAAGGCGTCATCGTTACACTTTTGAATTATAAAAAAAAATTTTAGTTCCTTCCACAAACTTAAAACACGTTCATCTCTATATCCATCTCTATCAATATATGTATTATAGTAAGTCCGGTTTCACCAACGTGATCTAAGTAAAACCTTAGTTTTGCCAACCTAAGTTTTGCTTAGCCAAAAAAATTTCTTAGTTGTAATTTGCGTTCCCCCATACAAGTTTTTACTTAACTTGTAACCACAGAATAATAAACAATCAGAATGCCCAGTCTCAGATGCCGCCTTTGAAGTTTTTCAAAGAAGTTTTAGAAGGAAACACATAACAGACATATGATTTGTGAGGTTATGTAATTCTTTATATTTATGTTCAATTATATTATTATTTATATTATTATATTTAACAATGTTAATATAATTGGATAGTATGTCTATGATTGCCGTAAGTCAATTAAACCGGGTTAATTTTTCTACTTAATTTTCCATGGAGAGTGGGCATTCTGTTTGTTTATTATTCTGTGACTTAACCAAGAAAAAACTTCTCAGTCTCAGAAAAAAGTTCTCAGAAATACCAACTATGCAAAATTGTCAGAAATTCTTACATTGTTGACTCGTTATTAATGCAGAAACAACAAAAAAAAAGAAGAAAAAACATTTGTGTCATTTTTGATGCTGTCTTTAATTCAATGTCATTTCATAATTTATTATAAATATAATAATGACCTGTGTTCTTGTGTATTTTGGTGAACCGTTAAACCATTCTGCAGGCAGATCACTTTGAAGGCCCAAAGATGTCTTTTAGGCTTAATAGATGTCCTCCTGTCGCATATACTCTTGGGCAAATTAAAAATTGATTAATGAGACTTGGACGCTTATTTCTGCAACAAGCAAAGATTTTAGTGTAAAGCCCTTTAAACTGATTTAATTTTATATTTCCTTACCTTGCACTAGTAAACTGCAAACGTTCTTGTATCTGAGATAATACTTCAAACGCAATGTTTTTTGATAATAGAAATCTTTCAAAAAAATATTTATTGGTATATGTCTCAAAATAGCTTGTGCGTTTGACTTGTCTTGGGATTCTTATGACCAAATTATCTACTTCATTCAATTGATTTTCCATCTGATTGTTTTCATCAAGAACAAATAAATCTTCCACATCGAAATCCAAAACGCTCATATCCATCTTTTAAAAGTCATACACTATATTATAAATATACATGATGAACTATACACTTCGGTAGAATTTACAAAAAAAAAATATGGAAATAAAAATCCTATCAATATCTACAAAAATATCTACGTACGCAATACATAAATACACTATAAACTATTATATACTATATACTACTTTTATATACAGATTACTATACTACAATATTACGATATACTATACTATAGATTAAATAATTATATAAAAATTAAAAATCAAATTAGACCGAAAAAATGCGAGTTAACCTAACATTGACGATCAACAGAAGAAATTTAACCTCACTTATATGTCAATATATGACATAAGATGAATTTCAATGCATGATCCAAGTTAAAATTTTTGCTTAATTCTTCATAGTAGGTGACTTAAGCTTAAGCAACAATATTTGTACTTAAGTAAATATTTTTAGTTGGTGGAACAAAACTCAACGGACTTAAGTGAAAATTATTTCTTAAGATCAAATTTTCACTTAAATCACGTTGGTGGAAACGGGCGTTTCGCCCGTTTCCACGAAAGTGATCTAAGTAAAATCCTACGTAAGTTTTGCATAGTCAAAAAAATTCTTAGTTGAAATTTGCGTTCGACCATACAAGTTCTTACTTAACTTAACCAAGAAAAAACTTAAGTTATCAAAGATACCAACTTCGCAAAGTTGTCAAAAATTCTTAACCTGTTGACTCGTTATTAACAAAGAACCAACAAAAAAGAAGAAAAATTTGTATCATTTGTCATTTTTGTTGCTGTCTTTTATGTCATTTCCATATTTAAATTTATTGTAAATGGTAATCCTCCTTGTGTATTTTGCGAATTTATTCTGTTGCTAGTTAATAATGGTAAATAATAATTTAAAATTTAGGAATAGTTTTGAAAAATAGTAATTTATAGAAACAGTATAGTAATAATAATTTGAACGAGTCTTCGAGTCTTAAAATGAACCAGATGAGACTCTATTGGAAATCATAAACTACAAAACAGTCGTGGGGTTGGACAACCTGTATGATGATAAATCTGTACTGGATAAAAGCCTTTTTGTAGTAACAGGTATGTAATTTTCAGTATTTAATACAATTCAAATTATTTATTTATTTTTTTGTTTTCAGAGAAGAAAATCAAATAGAGGATTGTGCTCATGTAGAATTTCAGAGTAGTCGGTTTAGTGTGACAGATAATTCAACCTTTATTAGACATTCTTCTTCTTAGAGTGCCGTCTCCCTACGGAGGTTGGCAATCATAATGGCTATCTTTATTTTAGAACTTGCTGCTCTAAACAAATCAATCGATCTGCATTGGTACCAATCACGTAGATTCTTTAACCATGAGTTCTGCCTTCGGCCAACAGATCTTCTTCCTTGAATCTTTCCCTGTATTATCAGTCTCAAAATTTCATATTTTGGTTCCCTCATCACGTGGCCTAGGTATTCCAGTTTTCTGGTTTGTATAGTGGTGATTAGTTCTGTTTCTTTACCAACCCTCTCCAGTACTTCTTTATTTGTAATTCTATCAGTCCATGATATTTTCAATACTCTGCGGTATAACCAGAGTTCGAAGGCCTCGATTCTTTTTAAATTACATTTTTTTAATGTCCAAGTCTCAGCTCCATATAATAATATTGAAAATATATAACAGCGAATGGTACGTAGTCTGATCTCCAAATTTAGATTTTTGCACGTTAGGAGTGGCTTCATTCGTATAAATGCTGATCTGGCAATCTCTATTCGTCTGTTTATTTCTACAGTATGATCATTGGTTTCATTGATCAAAGGCTGATAAAATGTTGAACTGCAAGCAGTTAACTAATATTTGCGAAGGTAAGCAACATTCTAAACACAAAAACCTGCAAATTTTGCAATGTTAGGCCACTTGACCAACTTCATTTTGTAACTGAACAATAGTACATACATAATTGAACAATTGGAAATTATAATACCCAATGAAATAGGAATTTTAGCTCCTAATATTAATGATTACACCAACAATTAGCATATACATTTGCCTTGCCATCCAAAAAAAGAACATAAAAATGGACAGTAACCTCTGTTATGAAAATTAATAAAAATTATTAGTAGTGGTAAAGAACTATTGCTACTGGCCATACTCTATAGTTATTAATAGTATGGTGTCCAACTATCGATACTTGCAGACAGTTAAAAAAAATCATTTATTTTTATATATTTATTTAACTAGATATAACTTACATGTACGTACAATACATAATTCAATGTAATTATTCTTCTAATAAATAATAAATTGTGTATGCTCACATGTTCATTATGAAATAAGTTTAACACTTTATAAACCCACATACTCCATTCCATGCTACCACCTGTTATTGTAGTATAGCTCTAACATTACAATTACATTCATGTTGGTTTAGAACTTTAACCTTAAAATTAAATAGTTGTACTTTTTTTAGATTCACAAGATGGAGATAACAAACTGAAGGCGAAACAACAAAAAAACAAATGTAAGATTCCAAATTCCAAGTAATGATCCACCAAAAATAGATTTAAAGGCCCGGTATCTTGGGAACCAAATAGAAGAAATGAAAGAGAGGCTGGAAATAAAGAAAGAAGAGAGAGCCTTTCAACCAAAATTCCAAGCAATACAAATAAAACAAAAAGAAGTAGAGTTGGAAATAATGCTTCAACAAAAAAGAAAACTTATGTTCGAAAATGAAGCTCTAGACAATGAAATAAAAAAAAATGTAAACATTAATCAGTTAATAAAATTTCAATAAAAAGTCTTTATTTATTATATTATTATTTCTGTTATATACTGACACATTGTTGTTGATGTCATCTTTTTTATTTATTTATTGGAATAAAATTTACAAGTCCGTATAACTAAGGTAAAGTATAAAGTATGAAGTCTATTTGTATACTATGATTTTTGTGGAGTATAATTAGTTTTTATATATTTGTTTACAATACATTTGAAGCCAATAACTGTTTTATGTTAATATAATATAATTCATAGTTAAAAATTTAAAAATATAGAAATTGCATAGAAGTTAATAAAGTATACATAAAAAAATAAAAGAGAAATATAAAATGAAAATATGTGTAGTATAGTAAAACTTTAGAATTGATATTCACGGTAAATATTTTTGGTATTTCTTTATTCTCGGTAACATTAAGGCTGAGTAAAATAGTTTTGAATAAAAAGTCTTCTAATTTCATCATTATTTCGGTTTCCTGCTGGCACAATGTAATTGTCATCCATCACAATATATTCACGAATATCATCATTGGCTGGAGGTTGTGGTTCGCCTTGCCTGACAATATGCAGACAGGCTGTGGCAACAATAATTAGTAATATACTTCTTAAACTTAATTGGTATCCATATGCCATAATAGGAAATCTTCGCTTCTAAACACCAAACAATTGTTCCACCTTTACTCTCGTTCCTATGCGAGCTTCATTATAACGCCTTTCAGCATTTGTTTGCGAATTTCTGAGAGGAGTTAACAAAAAGTTGGTGAATGTGTAGCAGCCATCTCCTAAAATTATTATAATTTAATATTGATTATTAGTTACATGCATGTGAGGAAAATGTGTGACTATTTAATTAATTACAGATAGACATCACTATAAATTAATGTCAGTGATCATATCACCAATAATACAGATTGTAAGTATCGTCCTGTATAAGACGGGTAGACAAATATAAAAAAGAAATAACAACAATGTTTTTTTGTAATATAAAATGCTCACCTAATAAAACTCCATTTGCAAAATCTGCTCTCATATCTTTGTTTCACTACTGATTTGTTTAGAATGGTTTGGTCATGGACAGATCCAGGCCATCGGGCTGTTATATTTTGGAACAGACCATCAGCTGAGCATACCACTGCTTGAACGTTAATACTAAATTATTATTTTCTGTTCCTGTAAATTTCTCCTATAACATTATTCCTATAATAAAATAGCAACATTATAGTTATATGCAGTATTTAAGTGACTTTTTAAATACACAATCTTACCAGGTAATATTATTTTTATGTGAGTGCCATCAATACATCCAATCACTCTTGGAAACCCTCTCATTTCATACCATTTATTCTGTTGCTCTCAAACTTCTTCTATATTTGGTACTTGAAGGTAGGGAGGTCTCATTGATGCTATTAAGGGGGAAACCCGTTGAACAATCCTACAAACAGATGACTTCGAAGATCCAAAGATGTGACTTATACTTAATAAATGTCCTCCTGTGGCATATGCTTTTAGACAAATTAAAAACTGGTCCATCGGACTTAAACATTTATTTCTGAAACAAGCAAAACTTTCATTGTAAAGCACTTTAAACTGATTAAATGTTACATTTGCCTTACCTTGCACTAGACCTTTTATTTCAGATAATACTTCAATATTTTTGCACTATTTTTGATAATCGAAATCTTTCAAAAAAAATCTTTTTCAGTATATTTTTCAAAATAGCTTCTTCGTTTGACTTGCCTTGGGATTCTAACGACCATATTATCCACTATATTCAATTAATTTTCCATCTGATTGTTCTCATCCAGCCCAAATAAATCTTCCGCATCCAAATCCATAACGGCTAGATCCATTTTTGCAAATATTACACACTATTTTTTATATATACACGACAAAATATATACTTCGGTGAAATTAAAAAAATATATACTTAGAAAAAATTCTATCAACATTAAAATATCTACGTACACTCTATATACACTATCAACTATTATTCTCTACGTTTTATTAAAGATTACGGTTTAACCCCCTCTGTTGCTCAGTGGTAAGAGCGCCTACCTTTGAACCCAAAGGTCGTAAGTTCGAATCTCACGTGGGTGGAGAAATTTTCGTTTATTAAAAATTAATAAGTGAAAATAATTTCTATCCTTGTGCGATCGGTACTCACCGGAGGGACCGCAGACGTTCGGATACAATTAGGGTCTCTTAGCAAAGACAATGACGTCGACTTTGCTAAGTATCAAGACAATTACTCTACACACACACTACACTCTACACTAGGTACCTGACTGTAAAATTCACTGTACCATGCCAATGACCATTAGTTGTCGACGCATTAAACTCAATAAAAAAATATTACGGTAGGATTTATAAAAAATAGGAATATAAAAATTAAATTATATTAAAAAAATGCGAAAATTAACATAACATCTACAGAATAAATTTAAATTTAACCTCACTTATATGTCAATATATGACAGATGAATGTGCTCCAAGTTAAGATTTTTGCTTAAGTCGTCATAGCAGCTGACTTGAGCTTAAGCAAAAATATTTATACTTAAGTAAATATTTTTGTAAATCACGTTGGTGGAACCGGGCGTTAGTCTTGCAATCTGCCCATACTAATTCCATAGCATTAACCTGGCAACGGCCTTATTATTCTTTTTGTGTATGTTTGCGTTTGTTTGAAAAACCACTAAAAATGGTTTAGAAAACACTTGAAAAATATTTAAAAATATTCTTGACAATGCTAAATATCAAATTTACCTCGTATCCATATGGACCCCGTGGGAATTAAAAGAATAACCCTATTAAATATCAGAACTAATACGACAAAAAAGTTAATGCATTTTTGTTGAATAAAAAACCTATAAATACAAGTACAAAAAAGTACAAACTCAGTACTAACTAAACTCATTTTTTAGTGTGATAGGTTTTAAAACATGGTCCAACATTTGATGCATATTATTCTCACTTTACTTTTACAACTTTCTAACCCACATCTTCGTCTTTTACCATCTTTATTCTACCAGACAGAGTCTACCAAATGTCCAATGTTATCGTATCGTATGTCAGGTATTACTTTTCTCGAGGTAGCTTGGGGAATTAAATTTGGACTTGGTCGCAAAGTATTAGTTTGGTATTTAGTCAAATGTCCTTGTAATAAAGTGCGCTTAAATGTTAACTGGGACATTTTTGGGTCTTGATGGCGATACATTAACCAAGCATTAATGACACACACACACATCAATAAGATATGTAAAGGGATTTTACCAACCATTTTTCCTTGTATGTTTATCATATACTCACTTAAATTTCGGTCCATTTGGTCTGTTCTCCCTCTATACTCATTATATTTTCCCATCATAAACGGCCGCGGTACTTGAATATTTATATGTTGCTCCTTGGAATATTTCTTTACAGGGCGTACATATTGAAGACCATGACATGTTGAAACAACTGACACAACTTCGTTGTCTTTCCATCTAACAAAAAATATACCTTATCTCCTTTCGATGGCGCTACAGAATTATCCTCTGATTTTTAAAAATTGTGGATCAAGTACCTGTGGAAAAATTTTTCTTAAGTTTTGATTTGGTTTTTATTTGTTTCCTCTTTCTTTAACCAGCTGCTTCGATTTTTTCGATTTTCTTACTTCTAGTTTAGGAATTTTATTACTTCTCATTGTTCCAGTAGCGTAGTAGGCTCTGAATCTAAGGAAGTTGAATAGAGTTACTGAAGTACAGAGATTGTCAAAGTAAAAATGATATGGCAACTTCCTTTTTCTGTGCAGGAAATTCGCTTAAAAGTTTAACAAAGAGAGAAGCAGCCTTTTCAAAACTTGTGCTATAAGCATCAGGAATTGTAGCATTAATACATTCCTGATGATTATAGCACATTGATGGTGTTAATACACCAAGCCTTATAGCCAAACCGGATCATTTTTCCTTTAATGAATTGTTTAACGTTATATTTTCCAAAATACTTTATCATACTTTCGTCGAGGTTTAAATTTTCTTCCGACACAAAAAGTTCCAGGAATCTTTTAGTGTCGTCGGAACAGTGAATGAACTGAATGATGGACAGGATCTATTTTTTCTCATAGCTCTCCATATCAATTCCAATACCAAGTCATTTCTAATATCTTCAGACTTCTCCCAATAGTGACGTTTAGATGGGACTGAATTGTAAACACTCAAAATAAAGATTTCTATACAGCATTTTATTTCATCATGTGTAATATTAAGATTCTCTTTAATTTTTAAAAGCTAAACTACTAAAAGATAGTATTAAAAGATAGATTTAGTAGTTTCCTGAGCCAAGTGTTCAATAATTTCATTGGTAAAAAACATTTCAAATACTTCGATGGAGGTTTTATGTTTGAAAAGTTCATAACTCGATGTAGGAAAATTTCCTTTTACATATTTCAATATTCACTTTCAATATATACTACGTTTTGTACATTATCTCTTTGATAGTCCAACCAAGCACCAATAAATTCTGAAATTTCATTTACATTTTGTTGGTCAATGTAAACTGATGAGAAAGAAATGGTTGAAAGGATTAAAAATTCTTGAATAACATCATCTGAATTACCATCAATGCGACCGTTAGTAAAAACTAGCTCTGTAGGTGCTAAAAGTTGCTTGCCAGGTAAATGTAAAAAAGTTCCGCCTTCATCCTTGTCTGCAGATTCTTCATCAGTAAGTACATTACTTGATGGAAGCTATTTTCTTGTGGCATTGTAAATTAATTACTATTTATAACTGGGAATAAGCCACAATTAAAGATAAAAAATACGTTTATTGACGTTTCAATTTCCAATTCGGAAATCGTTCTCAAAATACAAACAGTAAATTAAACAAATTTTGTTTTTTTAAATTAAACAAAAAAACAAAATTTGTTTAATTTACTGTTTGTATTTTGAGAACGATTTCCGAATTGGAAATTGAAACGTCAATAAACGTATTTTTTATCTTTAATTGTGGCTTATTCCCAGTTATAAATAGTAATTAAATTACTTGATGGAGGTTCAACAAAAATTTTTTCTAGGGCTACATTATCATCGTTTTTTAAAATAAGCTCTATTGCTTCCTGTGACGAAAATCCAGGACTGAAACAAAAAAGAGTTTAGGTGCCCACGGTCCATATGGGTACGGCATGAAAAAGTTTCAAATAAATGCAACTTGCACAAACATAAATTCATCAAACTGTATATTCTTATAAACTTTCAACTGTTAGTAACGTAATAAAAAAAAATTAAAATAATAACCCAGAGCCTACCTTAAAATATCCTTTAGTGCTTGAACATCGATAAGGTCATCCATTTTAACAATTGAAATAAAACGTGCACGTTCACCCTACTGAAATAAATTCAATACTGTTCAATACTAACAAGAATTTACACTTTCTAGAAACGTGCCAATACACTGATATCCCCTCCATTTAAAAACGATAAGATGTGAGAGGTTTGAAAATATAGCGTACTTATGTGGGCCCCAAGGGCGGTCCAAGGTTAAAATCTGGGTGATAGAGAGGAATCTAAGTACTTCGTGTGCATGTTTACGTAATCAATTCATTTTCTTCAACCAATATATAATAACTCTATGACTATAATGGTTTTAACTATTTAGCGGAAGGTTGTTTATTCATACATAGGGGGCGTTGTTTATGACAAACAAAGATAAGGCTTCTAAATTAGGAAGTAATTCAATTCTAAACTTCTTCAGTTCTAAACTTTCTGCATTTGGAGCAAAATAACAAACTGGTGTCTAAAATAAAACCTTCTGCTGAATTGAAATAAACCACAATTAATCTATTTACATTATAACCACCTAGTTTACGTACACTTCCGCTGTTGTCATCCTGCCTCGACATTATTTAATTTCCCTAAAAAAAATCCAAAATAAATATTTATCCATCATAACCATCTGGTTTAAGTACACTTCTGCTGTTGTCATCCTGCTACGATCTAATTTTATTTTCACCAGAAAAAATCTACGTTTCGTCTAAAACCGTCACCCAACTTCACGTGGATTTTTACTATTTCTGTTTTCAATGTAGTTACGTAGGAAATACGCTCGTTTTACTGCGATAAGTGTGATTATTTCAATTAAAGCTCTGTGATAATTATCTTTTTTAAATTGAAAGCCCAAATCTTTTAGTATTCTACTCAACGATGTTTTACTTGTAGAAACAATTTGTTTATCCTGCAGCCCATTGATCAACTCTACACAGGTTACATGTGTCTCTTAAAAAAATTTTTATTTTAATGTATTACTAGTAAGTCGTAGTCGTAATTCTCAAGAGAAACTTGGTTTACTTACTATCTTGGTATATGTTGTATATTGTATTTCAATTTCCCATTTTATTGCGCTCAGGTAAATCAGTATATTTGTTTTTAAACGAGGTCTCCTTTTTTCCGGAAATGATAAAATTTGATTTTTATCTTTTTTCGTATATTGTGTATTGTTTTATGTTAATATGTTGTTATGTAATACAGTTGATAAATAAATAATATTAATTTATTAATAAATAATATATAAAATACAATATACTATTATGCTTGTTATCAATAAAATTTTTTAATAGTGCACATTTGATAATTAAATTTTTTGTACCTCTTAAACAGATGAAAACGATTCCAACATTACCCCATTCCGTTTTTTTTTTAATTCGAAGTACTCAATTGAATTTATAACGAGGTCTTGTGCTTGTCAGGTAATAATTTTCACCAGCATAATTTAAACACATTTAATAAAATATTTCCTTTTTGTCATTTCGCTTACTTTTGCAGAAACTTTAAACAAAACCATTCCTTTACTGTGTGAATGGGATTAACTTAGTGTGGAAATTAATGGCAAAATAAAATACACTTACCATAAAATTTCAAAGTTTAATATAAAATAAGTTTTTTAAACAACTGTTTGTGTAATACAAACAGCTTCTAAATGCAAAAACAGGACAAAAAACAGCAAAAAATCCAACAAACTGATAGCCACAAGTAAACAAACCAGAAACGTCACATATTGTACTTAAAATCTGAATATATGTTTTTAGTTATTAACAGACGGTGACTGGATTGTCTTTAGATTCATGCGTGGAAGATAGTGATGCTAGATAAAAAGTATGTGTTTTATCTCGCCAGATATTAATGACGCACGGGTAAATAACCGTGTACCTGTAAATAAATAAGCTATAGAACTGTAAATAAACTTTTCCCACGATTATAATGTACATCCATTCTCCCAAGTGTTAGTTTAAAATGCCGTAGGTTTGATGTTGCCCTATGGCAACGCACAACGCTAATGGGTTAAATACCTTAAAAAATGAATTAAATCTGGAAAATAATTACTTAATATTTGACAATTATAGTGATTTCAGTTGTAGTAAAGCACTTTTTTAATAAATGTATTTAGTTAAATTATTTAAAATATTTAGTCTTAAACCCAACATTTACTACAGAAGGATTACTGTAGTCATTAAAATGAATGTAAAAGGGATATACCTATGTTTTATATATGTCTAGGCAACCGTTTATTGATTGCAGTAGTAATAAAACTAAAAAATATGTAAAAAGTTGACTTAACATAGAACAATAAAGGTATTTTAAATCAAATTCGTGAAAATTTACATAATGACAACCAATATTTTGAAATATAAATATTGGAGCAGTAATCGTCAAACAAGGTGTAAACACCTAATTTCAGTATTAAATTTAAATTAGAGTGTCATATTATTGTACAAAATTTAGATCAAAGTAACAAAATGGCATTGTCCTAATTATTCATACAGCGATATCTCTCTGATGACATATGATCACACCGTTATTTGAAATTGTGGTCTTCATACACACATCAAAATACTCCAGAGGTCAAAAACAAAATACAAGATTACAGAGGGATTTTAAATGTTTTTTTAAATATTTTATATAAAAAGTTATAAATAAGTGTCCCGGATATAAAATAAATATTTTTTCTTAGAATTATCGCAATAGCTCTTAAGAAAATAAAAAAAAAACTCAAGTCAAAAAATGGTAACAAAAATAAAAAATAAAAAATTCATTTGATGCCCCTCAACTTCAAACAAAGTAATCTTTTGTTAGTAGTTAAGTTAGTATAGAGCATTACCAGATCGTCTTAAAATTCTTGTCAAACTTTCATCTGGTGCAACTGTAGCTCGGGACTCATATGTGAACATAAAGGCTCACACACATACAACTAAATTTGCGTTTCTTGTGCCCACTAAAGTAAATGAGCGTGATTTTCTCTGGATAACACAGGCCCTCTCAAATGCCTTAGAGTATTTTACCCTACTTTATGCAGTCTACTTATAATGGATTGGCAACTTATAAATACCTGATGGGTTTTTTTGCAGCCTTATTTGTAATTGTGATGCAGTTAAAGTGCAATCTCACAAACCGCGCAAACTAACAAAACTGTCTTAAATCTGGTACGCGTCGGTCTGTATGACGTTCAACAACATCACTATAGAAAATGTCACACTGAGAGTGCAGTACGGGTAAGATACGGCAATGCTTTTCTTACGGAGAATAAACGCGCAGGGTTGTCTCTTAAATAAAATTTACTGTTTGTATTTTGAGAACGATTTCCGAATTGGAAATTGAAACGTCAATAAACGTATTTTTTATCTTTAATTGTGGCTTATTCCCAGTTATAAATAGTAATTAATTATATATAATATTCAAATTTCCAATTCTTTCATAGAAATTAGATTTTTTCTATTGTATGTAAAATATTAAAAATACAGTTATGTTGTTTCTATAAATAGGTCTTCATTTCTTTTGTAAAACTTCTGCTACAAATTACCATCATTAACATTATCACCTAAATATGGCCATAAACTTGTTTGTCATAATTAGTATTTGATAAACTCCAAGCTTTTCCTATTTCACCCCCTACTCATCCTAAGGATGGGTAGGAGGTGAAAGTGCTTTTGGAAAACGAAACTACACTTCAAAATTTAGTCCGAGTTTCAACAGAGAGCATGGAGTCCCATAAGTTTAAATCCGGTGAATTATTTAACGGTTAAGCTAAACTCGTAGTGTTAAATGTGTTGTGTTTTTTACAAAATACGGAACAACTTAATGTAAGTGCTGCTGTAAGACGTACTTCGTTGATGACTGGTGTTAGAGAAAGAAGCATTTAAAATTTCAAAAAAGAAAAAGGACAGAGTGGAACGTTTAAATCGCCAAAAAAAAAACGTAAAAAAACGAGTCTGTCAATCATATTCTAGAATATTCACATATGACGAGGGTGTAAGAAGTATCCTACGGAGAATTGTTCATTGTGAATTTTTCATGAAAAATGTGCCGCCATTCTTAAAGCGTATACATAACTTCATACAAGGTAATGAGAATATACAATCGTTGTCTCTTTCTACTTTATACAGACTTCTGAAAGATATTGGATTTGTTTATAAGAAACGTGGCCGAAGAAGCATCATGGTAGAGCGAGAGGATATTATTCATTGGCGCCATAATTATTTGAGAACTATACGACGTTTGCGGAAAGTCGTGATGCTTTTCTCAAAGGTTTAAGTACTGGCTTAAAAGCACCAACTAAACGAGGTCCACAATATGTTTTATTGCATGCAAGTTTTTAGGAGGTTTTCTTTCTGGCACACAGCGTGTTTTTCTGGCAAAGAAAAATGATGGCGACTATGACGATGAAATGGATGCCGCATATTTTGAGTGGTGGTTTAAGGAGACATTAATATCAAATTTACCAAATAATGGTCCCAGGAATGTCATTGTAATGGACAATGCATCGTACCACTCCCGTAAAGAGAGATTTCCTAACAATTCCTGGAATAAAGCTGCAATCAAGGAATGGCTAGTGGAAAAAGACATTTTTTTCGAGGAGTGTTATTTGAAATCCGAGCTATTAGAAGCAGCGCGTGCTTTTAAAGATCAATACGATAAGTATCATCTTGATGAGTATGCTTCACAACTGTCACTGCGAATTGAATCCTATAGAAATGGTGTGGAACCAAGTTAAGCGATATGTAGGTACCCATAAACCAATTTTAAATCGACGAGGTACGCCAGTTGATCGACGACGGTTTCGCACGCGTCACAGAGAAAAATTGGCGCAAATATGTCACTCATGTTGTTGAGAAAACGGAATCTGAGATGTGGACTGCGGACAACCTGCAAGATGACGTAGACCGATTGAAAATACACGCGAACACAGAGGAGAGTAGCGAAAGCGAATCCGACATCTTGAATGTAGAGGACGACTTTAGTATAATTAATTGAATATCTGTGAGTAACCTCGATTATTTTACACTGTATAACCAATAAAATGCATTTACCAGTCCAATGAGAGTATGGGCTTTTCGGATATTGGGCTGGGTGCACGGAAATCGAGTTCCCGGATGTTCCACCCTGTATATTAATAGCTATCAAGAAATGTTATGTAATATATATTTGTTAGTTTAATAAAGTATAAATATAATATAATATTAAATAACTTACACTATAAACCTTATATCTGCTCATCTGGTCAAGTGTGGGCAAGAAAAACCATTATCCCATATGAAATAACACAAGGTTTCGCTGAAAACTACCAGGTTGCTATGCCAAGGAACTAGGTCAACTTATGTTGTGTGTAAAAAATGCGAGACTGTATTATATTTTAACAAGGACAAAAACTTCACTTCAGATTTCCACAAAATAAATTTCATAGTAGGTGTTAAAATTTCGCAGTGATTCAAGTGTGCAACTTGTTTTTTTAATAACATCGCCGGGATTAAAAAATGCAAGTGCAAAGTTTTTTCGATATTCCTGTTGCTGATAATTTTTCACATATTTACAAAAGAAAAAGTTTTTCTTAGATATTGGGCTGGGTGCACGGAAATCGAGTTACCGGAGGTTATACCCGGTATATTTATAGCTATCAAGAAATGTAAGTTAAAATACATTTGTTAGTTTAATTAAGTATACAGTTTTATAATAAAATTCTCGCCAAAAACTTAAGGTCTTTTTATTCATATTCATGCCTCTTATTTGGCTACTTGAAGGCAATTATTTTATCAATATATTAATTTATAATAAATAACAAAGCCTGTCGTAGAGATCTGGGTACGATTCTGTGACTACCACTTGGACCTGTTTGTATCGCCAAGCACAAGACGTGAAATCCGGCAATTGTGCATTCCTATATTAGCCGTACTGCACTCTCGGTGTGACATTTTCTATAGTCTCTTTACACTTTAACTACAAACGAATAATAACATTTCTGTTCGTGTGGAAGACCTCGACAACGTCTCTTTAATTTCTGCTAGCTTGAAGCATTCCGATAGCACGCCACTGTGTTTCGCGAATTAAATGGTGTCTCTTCATTATTAGTCATTGTAAAACTAAATAAAAATCCACATAGACATTAAAAATCAAGTACCAATAAAGAAATATTACTATTTATCTTAAAGATGAAAAATGCATATAAAAGTTTTGTTAAATTTTTTATAGCAATTCTTATCAGTATTACCGTCTAAGGTTGTGGCTCACTTATGCACTGCACCGCGAAACGAAGAGCGGAGAAAAAAGTTGTTATAAATTTTCTTCATAGTTAAATATATTCGCGCGTATCTGTGCGAAGCAACGCGATGCACAGCAAGGAGAAGGGACACGGATCGCAGCCGTAGAATCCTAGGCGAAGAAATTCTGTTCAGCGTTGCTTCGCATTGCATTAGTGAGCGGAGGTCTAGGGAAGTCATGCGGAAACTTTTCCGAATTTCGTTTGTCATCGACTACTTTCGACGTGTCTCGTACTGAAAAAAAGTACTTACCTTCACTAATATGTATTAATATCGCTAATTTACACCTGTAGGTACTAATCGAAAGTAAAGACAGTATGGATGACGAAACATTTGTTTTGATTGTTAAAAATTATAAAGAAGTGTATGATGTTTCGGATCAGAACTACCACAACCAGATGAGGCGTGATAATATTTGGGAAGAACTAGGTAAAAAATTCCAACAAAAGATTTGAAAATAACAAACGAAGAGCCTTTTATCAACACCGATGGCACGATGAAATTTTGTGTGCTCCCACTGTATATTTGGTTGCAATAGAGCGACGAGTTTAGTAAATTTTTCTGGGTTCATTCTATAATACTGAAAAAAATTGTTTTCATCTTTGAACAAATCGCCATGAAGGTGGTAAAATTCTCCGTAAATTTCCCTTTTTAAATTTATCTTATGAATACAAGGTTTTATTTTACGATTCATATTCTGTTCTTCTTCATCAGCTACTACACATGCAATAACAAAGTCCTCTTCTAAACTGCTCCTCGATGTCATTACTTCAAAAACTATCGTACAACACGTGTACACACCTATTTCAACGCCAAAATACAACTGCGTTCGATTCCAAACCAAACAACAACGTCCTGTACCTCCTCGTATTTAAGCGAAAAACCATGCACACATTAGCGCTCATTTGTAAAGATCGTCGCGCCGCGCTTCGCTTCTCTCTGCTTCTCCGCGCTAAGTGTGTGACAAGCTTAAGTTGGTACAATAATCGACAACATAACAAAAAAGATTATTTTGATGTGCATATGGAGGTTTTAACATTACATTTTTATTAAAATTTTTTAATGATATTAAGTATAAGTTTAGTTTACTACAGATAGCTGTAACTCGAATCATAGATACATAGAATTTTAAGGTTAAGTTGTAAATTTGAAATAAGATATATAAAATTAAAATAGTAAAATTTTGTTCATGGTTTTTTGCTTTGTTTTAAGGAGCTAAAAATACCAAGTTAGTCAAACCTAAAGCAGACTACTTAAATAAAGCTATGCAATTCATAATTTGTATAGTATATAAGTTGGAAATTTTAAGATATTAGAATGCAATAAATAAAAAATTAAGAAGTTTGGTGTAGTAAAAGATTATGTTATAACCATAAAAATAATACACATTTTGTAATTTATACAGTTCTGCGACTAGATGTTAACTTTCACTTCTATATAGAAATAATTTTCGTTATAGTTTATTTTTATGAACGAGAGAGTAATTAGCATAATTTTAACTGGTACCTCCGACCACTCCATGGGCGTGCTCAAGAGTAATTTAAAAATTACTTTGAATAATTGTAAAAAATAAATGAATTATTTCAGTGTTATAAAGTGTTATGTGTATGTAAACAAAAGTGACCTCTTTTATCACACACTATTATTAGAACTGACTGGCCTACATTAAAAAGGGTTTTAAAAAATTCACATTTTTTTTAATTTTTAAAAATTACAAAAGAGAAAAAGAGTTTTTAAAACCGTCTAAGGTATGTTAAATAGATGAATAAAAATATTAATATAAAACTTACAGCTACTTGTTACAAATCCAAATCAGATTCAGAAGATGAACTTTCAGAACCAAGATTTATAATAACTGGCTCGATCATTTTATCAGTAATGTTGTCCAGCTTCCACATTTTTTCCTCTTCTTTAATAGTGTGATTTACTGCCTTTTCCCAGTTTTCAGGTTTTACATTATTTACGGCCTCCAAAAACAACTGTTTAACATCATGAATTTTAAAAGTGGTATTTTTTCTTGAAACTTCACTCTTTATCTGTGCCCATACCAGTTCAATCGGGTTTAATTCACAATGATATGGTGGGGATCTAAGTACTGTCATTCCACGATTTTTGGCAATTTCATCAATTTCGTATTTTTTAAATTTTTCTTTATGAAGGGCATACAACGAATAAAGTTCCTTTCTTATAGATCCGGGATGGTACGTAATATTTTTTGAACTCAGCCAATTCTGCTAGTCTTTTTTTAACCACTTGGTTGTGGGCAGTCCTTTTATAAGTCTGGAGTGATAACTTGCATTATCCATTACTATTACACAGTTCTTAGGAAGAAGATCTATCATTTGATTTGTACAAGTTGATTCAAAAGTTAATAAACCACCTTCAACAAAACCGTCTGAACTGCCAATGTGTACTATTATCAGCCTGCGTCCCTTTCCTGATGGTGGGTTTAAACCAGTAGATAAGTTATTTACAAAAGCGTGCCTTTGACTTGTAACAGTTTCATCCTGCCAAAATTTATTTGGTGTATGACCCTCGTTGATCCATGTTTCATCAAGATAAAATATTTTTCTTTTTTGGTTTCTCATTTCCTTTATGGTTCTTAGAAAATGTCTTCTCCAAATGAGAATATCGCTTCTTTCTAATAAAATAGACTTTCTGGGATTCTTTTTCCAGCGGAAGCCTATTTCTTTTAAAAGCTTTCATAACGTACTTTGACTCATTTCTGGGTAATCCTTATCATCTCGAACTGAGACAAGAACTTTATCCAATGTTGGAAATTCTTGCCTAAAGAAGAATTTATGCACTTTCCGTCGAAGTCCTTCTTTAAAATGATATTCTATTTGAAATTTTGGTTTCCCTGGAGCATTACGTGGCATTTGAAAACTACCACATTTCTCTTCTTTAATAACTCTGTAAATCGTAGATTTCCCAACACCAAGTGTACTGCTAACTAACTCAACGGTCTTATCAACACTTTCACATAAACGTTTGTCTGTAAATGATTTAAAACAATTAAATATTAATATTTTTTCATTAACTGTTAAAGGACCAATTTTTCGGCGTTTACACGGCACTTCCAAATTTTCCATAACACTAGTATACATAATAAACTGCACCTTGCAACTGAAGTACCTACTTTTAGTGAACTGTTAAGAATTTTGAATACGCCACTTAGACCTTCCTACAAAATGGAAAAACCCACTATCACATTTTCTGTGGAATAAGTTTAGAAGGTAATTATCTAGTCAATTACTGTCGTAGATTCCTGGAATTAAAGAATTAAATGTTTGATTGTTGAAACCCTTACTTCGTGGAATGCACTCATTTCAGATAAAATAAAACGTTTTATTTTATCTAAAGAATTAAACTTTATTTCCAAATAGGTAGGTACTTATTAAAATTTTATTGGTTATATATAACCAATAAAATAAACATCTTACATTTCTTGCAAATTCATTAGTAGCTGTTAACCTCCATCACTCCGACACTGGCAACCTTATTTAGGGATTAATAACCCTTACAAGTATTGTATTCTATTCTGCTCCAACCTTTATACCTGGTGGTCATACTCAATTTAAAATTGTTTCCCTATATACTTCTGTAAACTTGTTGACAAATATCTGTTTTTCATTGAGTCACCCCTATCAACAGTTTAGGGATTTGCATACATAATTTATTGTTTTATTACTCTCTCATACATAAAAATACACTATAATAATTGCTGTATCAAATAACATTTTTACTTAATTTTCTCACAAATATTTGTTAAAAATACATTTTACTCTACATTATGCCTAATTAATCTTTATATTGGACATTTTTATCCGAAAATATCACGTATTTAGACTGCTGAACAGGTTACTGCCGAGCCATAGAAAAAATAAATACAATGGTCTCCTCAAAATATGATTTTTTCGACGTGGTATATATATATATATATATATATATATATATATCTTCTTTTTTTAATTGCACTACGAATCTTCGTGGGTCTTGACTTTCTTAACAACGTTCTTCTATTCTGCCCTGTCTGATACTTTTCTTCGCCACTGCCTGATGTTAATGGTGTTACGATCTTCCTCCACATCGTTGATTAAAATTTTATCGAATTTTTTTTTTAAAAGATGTAAAATACATTAAAACTAAGTACCAGGAAAGAACGACGAAATTAAAAGATAGGCAAGGAAACCTGATAGTGGACGAAGACCAAATAATGGAAATATCAAAAGAATATATCGAAGAGCTGCTAAATGACAAGTGACTACTGAAGAAAATTAAAATGTAACTAAATCCCAAATAGTAGTAACAGAAATACTTAAACTCACAAGAGAAAAAATAAGAGAAATAATAAAAGATATGGAAAATAAAAAAGCTCTGGGGAGAGCGATTTTGTGGCAAAGAATTTAAAAGATGAAGAAACCAACTTAGTGAGCTAATAGTAGAAGTGTGAGATTCAAAAGAAATACCTTAAGAATGAAGTCCATTATAATTCCTATACACAAAAAGGGAGAAAAAACTGAATGTGCTCGTCATACTGATAAAGAATTGATTAGAAACATAAGATTTCATAAGAAGAAGAATCTAGGAAAAAACTAGGGACGATTTCGTAAGAGAAGATCAAAAACCGATCAAGTTTTTATGCTAAAACAACTTCTGATTAAGTCCTATGGATACAACATTTTAGCACAATGGACTGGTTTTCATTTTCATTGATTAGAAAGCCGCCTACTATACAACAGACAGAAACAAATAAATGGAAAAGCTAAAAGAATTCCAACTGCTAGAAGAAGGAGTAAAATTAGTAAAAATGACATTTAGAAAATTCGAACTAAAATAGGTGTTCGCCTAGGAGACCCGTTATCTATCTTTGTATTTAATGTAGTTCCAGAAATAATTGCAAGTTTTAGTGGGATAAATAGGTCCGGAACTCTTTTATGCAAAGAGTACCCATGCTTAGCGTACGCTAAACATTTGTTGCGCATTGCAAGAAATGGGAAAGAACTGACAAGTATAGCAAAAAGACTAATTCGAGAAAGCTCTAAAATGGAACTGACAGTTCAAATTAATAAATCCAAGTACATGGAAATCTCAAGCAAAAAAGAAATAAACACCACAGGTGTTCTTTAAATGGGAGGTTAAGGATGGATCAGTTGTAGAATTCGAGAAGGTGGATAAATATATGTTGTTAAGTACTCTTATTGATCAGACATGTTAGAAAGAAAATGAAATTAATATGAGACTGACCAAGAGCAACAGATGTGCTGGGGTCGTAAACAAAATATTTAAGGCCAAAGATATATCTTGTAATACAAAAATATGAGTATATAAAACTATAATTAGACCCACAATGCTATACGCTGCCCAGACATGGACTATGAACAAAACCATACAGAACATATTGGAGGCATGGGAAAGAAAGATACTTCTCAGAATGTTTGGTGAAAAAGTCGTAAAGAGAGAATAGATAAGATAAATTAATGTAAAATTGTACCAATTGTATGGTAACCCTACTGTTGGAAATCCACGGAGTAAGAAACAAAATGACAACATTGTGCCCCAAATTGGAACCAGCATTTTGGAGCAGAGCACCTGCTACCGGGAATCGCAGAGATGACCATCGACTATACTACGACACTCATTCATTTTGATTTCATTATTTGTTTTATCTATAATACCTACTTTTTTTTTCTTCTTCGTACGACTAGGTTACTCCTGTTTTTCTGCCTATTATTGTATTTCAGTCATTGTTCTCTGTACATTATCTTTCTACCTTTTTGGCGGCCTTCCAACGGATCTTCTGCTATACGGCTTGTTGTTTTTGCAGATGTTCGCTAATATATCTAGTCCCATTTGGTTTACATGTTCGTTCCAGTTTTTTTTTCTTGTTTTTATCCACCTGTTAATATTTTGAATTTTACATTGTTTGCGTATACTTCTGTTGGTTTGTCTGTCTCCTTATAAAATGCTCGCTATTGATCTTTATACTTTTATTTCGATATTGTTGATTTATTGTTTCGCCTTTCTTGTATCGGTCCTTGTTTCCGCTGCATATGTTAGGATTGGTCTTACTATTGTCTTGTATACTTTCATTTTGCTTTCCATGGTCAGATATTTGTTTCTCTATAAGGTTTCACGGAGGCAACCATTTATTCTTGCCGCTTTTGATGCTTGCCTTGTGGTCTTTGTTCTTATATCCCTGTCGATATATGTCGAATTTCGATAAAATCAACAACACCTACCATAACAAATGTAGTGAAAAAATGTCGACTAGAATGGTTCGGACATTTAGAAATAATACAAGGGTATCTACAAGCCTAGAATATTGGTTGGAGAGTACCTAATGGCAAATTAAAGAGAGGAAGACCAAGACAGAAATAAAAGATGTCAGAAAAATGGGAATCAGAGATTGGAAGCTGACAGCTAAGAACAGAAAACAATGAAAATTATCATAATTATTCAAAATTTGAATCGTTTTTGTATGATTTTGGTTATATTCAACTCATTACCGAATTTACACATTATTTCAGTCTTTGTTTAAATTTAAATTGAGCCGTTTAAAAATGCCTAGAAACGAGATATCCTATTTTGACAAATCTATAGTAATTGCTTTGTTACAAAAGAGCTTTATACAAAGTTATATAGCGAACATTGTCGATGTTACTTAGAGTACTGTTACTCAGAGTACAAAATTTAAAAAAAAATACAAGATACAAATGACGTCAAGGATCTTCCCAAAAGTGGTAGAAGTCGATGTACAACAACAGCACAAGACCGGCAAATAACATTGATAGCTCGTAGAAGTCTAGCCCGTTTTGAATCTACAAGTGGTATATCCGGAGAAATTTCTAGGCTTCAAGGACTGAATATTTCACGGCAAACAATAACACGCAGACTAAATACGGTAAATTTGAATCGTAGAAGACCGCTACATGTTCCTAAACTAACCTACCAACACAAAATAGTAAGGTTGCAATAGGCTAAAGAAATGGTGCATCATTGTCCTATCTGGAATAACGTGATGTTCTCTGATAAGTCAAAAATTGGCTTGGTATCTGATTCGCGAAGAACATTGATTTGGAGGGCCTCAGGACGACAAGCGCGACTAGAAACAGCCCAACCGCGTGTCCCATTTGAAGGTGGCAGTATTATGGTTTGGGGTGGTATTATGAGTGGTACACGGACGCCACTGCTGATTCGTGAGAAAAGAGTCACTGGTGCTGTGTACATCAAGGAAGTTTTAAATCCTGTCGTACATCTATTCCAAGGGGCAGTAGGTGATGAATTTGTGTTTATGCATGACAACGCACCTTCTCATCGAACAGCAGCAGTACAAAATTTTCTGGAAGAAGAAGGAATATCTACATTATAGTGGCCCTCGAATTCCCCCGACATGAACGTTATTGAACATGCTTGGAACATTCTCAAAACACGCATCAAGAAGCGAAACAATCCTCCTCTTACACTTCGAGAACTAAAAGATGCTGTTCGTGAAGAATGGGAGAGAATTCCGCAAGCCCAGCTCGACCAGTTAATCGGCAGCATGCCAAATCACCTACAGGCATGCATACAGGCCAATGGAGGAAATACTAATTATTAGTTTTATTAAAAATTAATTTTTTTCTATACTAATTTATTTTTAAATCTAAGTTGGACATTGTAAGTTTTTTACTTCAAGAGAATAAATAATTTTTCTGCATATCGTTTATCTGGTTTTGACATTTATTTAGTATTGTTGAGAATTTAAACAAAATGATGTTTAACTATTCAGAAGAGTTTATATATAAAAATCAATAAAAAATATGAAATATATATATATATATATATATATATATATATTTATATATATATATATATATATATATATATATTTATATATATATATATATATATATATATATTTATATATATATATATATATCTATATATATATATATATATATATATATATCTAAATATAATATATATATATATATATATATATATATATATATATATATATATACAATAAATACTGGATATTAGTGATTGTCGATATAAACAAACAACACAATATATAGTGTTGCAGTCAGAAAATTGGCCGGGATGTTAAAAAAACACTCTTTTGACTTTTTGTCTAGCTTTTAGAATGGTTTTATTTCTTTTTCAAGACACTGCAGTAAGAAAAATATGTAAATGTTTACAAAATATCACAATTCTTCAGTGTAACTTACTATTTTATATTTTGTATGTGTGTTATCAATGTTGAGTGTCAATGATTTTATAAATAATCTCAACGACTAATAAGTTACACTGCTACAGATACAATATTTTGACATATTAAATAATATAAATATTTACGATATACTGAGCATAAAATGGAGATTGTTCTTAATATTTAATACTCAGAATATTTACGACATTTCGTATCACTTCCTTTTAGTCTAATACTTTTATTTGGAAGCAATGCTTTAGTCTTATATTTACTATTGGTGATCTAATATTCAGCTGATAACAATCCATACAAAAACAAACTTGCAGTACGAACGCGATTTTCAAGTAGCGTGGTGTGAAGATGTTTTGTTTGATATAAGATAATTTAATACGAAGTTTGTGAGATCAACATTACGTTGTATTTTGAAAAGGGGATGAATAATTACAGGATTCTCTGTGTGTCGTAGTGTTTATTAATGGAAAGAGTTGGTTGGAGTTTGTGAAACATGAAGTGGTTTGTATTGGATTTTTTACACATTAATTGGAGCTGGTATTTTTTATATAAATGATGGTATTAATTTTGACTAACGTTTTTCTTAATAGATTAAATTTTTATAAGTAAATAGTCTCCTTAATAAACATACAGCCATGAAGTTTAAGAAAAAGTGTTCTAGTTCAGTTTGATGTTATTGTGAAACAATTTAAAATTTATGAACTTGGATATCTACCTTTCGTATTGGTATTTATTTTATTAACTAGAAGGTTATTGACACCGCGTCAATTTTGTTAATATACATTTTACTTTAGATTAGGTATAATTTACAATAAAGAAAGTACGTAAAAGAAAAAGTAAAAAAAGAAAACACTAAATTTTGTAAAACAAATTAGTTTCTCAAAGGAAATCTAGTACTTTCTGAACAAGTTCTAATTGGCTAAGGATAACATTTGTATGATCTTGTATTGTATTACTTTTCACAAAGAGGTGATTTCTGCAAAGCCATCAGATGTGTTGATCAATCTTTAGTCTGCAAATGATTAATTTGTCTCTTTTTTTAACTTGGGTAGCTGAAAGATTTCGATAGTAGGTTATATTTTGGGTAATTTGGGACTTATAGGATGGTGTACAGCTCTCTCGTAGAGATAAAGGTGGATAGTAGAAGGTAGAACTTCTGAATGACACTATTTGCAGTTGTTATTACAGAATATTTGACACCTGTCTCTGTTTTAGATACATCTGTATAGAGAATCTCGTCACATAAGTTTGTGTTGACTAGCTCTAGGAAAGATTGCCTCAGAATTTGGCTGGTGATTTTATTTTTGTGATAATTATTAAGCGAAAGGTTAATTTTTGATGTTATTAATCCAAGATAAAATTCCTGATACGGTTTATTAAAAAATCAACAGTTTGTGAAAGAGGAAGTAAAATTTGTCTGATATCTGGTAATTACCTGTCTCACAGCGAAAACTTTCGGCGCTACTGGATCTAAAAGCTTTGAGCATTAGTCGTAATGTGGTATTCTGAATAATATCAAGAGTTTTTAAATAAGTCGTTGGTGTTGACATGTATACAAATTATCCATAATTTAGTCGAAAGCGAATGGGAGATCTGTATATCTGTATTATGACACCTTTATTAGCTCCCCAGTGATAGTTTGCTACTGAGTTTAGTAGATTTAATCTAGTTAAGCAATTAGCTATGACGTTTATAATCTGTGGCTTCAATATTGGTCAACCGTCTAAAATTAAAGCTAGTATCTTATGTTCATTAGCTACTGTGAGCGCAGTACCATTTAATGTAATTTGAGATAATAATATGCTATGCGTTCGTCGACTCTATTTAAGTACTTTTGATTTTTCAAACTAATACTTTGACGCGACGATTAGAAAGAAACTGCTGGATAAAAGATAATGTATTTCCCGTAATCTTGTATTCTTTCAATTTGGTCAATGTAGTAGAACATAATAGAGAGTCAAAAACGCTCTCGATATCAAATGATATTGCTATTATATTTTGCTTGTTTTAAAAGAAAGTTGTGGTCTCTGTTTGTAACATTACTAAGTTACATTACCGTACTTCAGGATGGACGGAATCCAGATTAAGACGAATCCAAAATTTTGTGTTTTTCTAAATACCACATACGTCTTTTGTTTATTAGTCTTTTTTGCTGCTTACATAAGGTGTATAATAGTAAAATAGGACAGTAAAAATTTGGATTGTTCGGGGATTTGTCCTGTTTCTTTATTGGTATAACTATAGATTCCCTCAATAATATTAGAAATTTCTGATTGGTCCATTTTATGTTTTACAGTAAGTTTTTTAACGGCAGATATAGAAAGATTTTTGAGGAAATAAAGAGGATCCATCGATTAAAGAGGATCTTGTTGGGACCTGTAGCTAAATTTTTGCAATTTGGAAGAAATTTTAAGAGTTCCTATAGCGTAAGCGAAGTTTTTGAGATAGTAAAGTCAAATTAGAAAGATCAGAAAGGATAAACCGTTGATAGAAATTTTTAGTAATATCATTAACGATGTGTTATTCACTGGTTACTAAACTACTTTGATGTAAAAGGAGTGGAATTTGTGTACGAGTATTTTCCCCCTCATTTGATTAATTTTCTTTCAGAATTAAATCGGGACAGTATTAAAAGATAAATGGGAAATTTAGTTGTTCCATGAGTGTTTCCGACATTTTTTTAAGATATACCTCGCCTTGGCTCGTAAGTTTTTTTAGATGAATAAGGTTTTCGTCTGTTTTGTATCGGCAGTTTTTATAAAGAGCAGTTATCGGCAGTTTTATATACTTTTGTAGCAGGTGTACAATGTTCATTCCACCAAGGTGTTAATATTTTTGTAGAAGAAAATTTGATCTATTTGACTGTCTACTTCAGTTTGGAAACTTGCTCTGACAGCATTAGAAATCTTTCACCTTATTGCTGTTCCTGGTGATTTTTCTTCAATATTTGTTATGAGGATAAGAAAACAATTACTATTATAAAATCATCTAAAAATTCCATGTTAGACATGGAATTATTTGGGAATCACCCATACTTAGGTCAATCGCTGACAAAAACTTCCTGTTAAAATATTAAAATGGGGGTTAGAACCATTATTTATTTGGACAAACAATATCACCGGTGGATTTTACGTAGTCAAATAGTTTTAAGGTTTTTTCTGTTATTACTCATAATTTTGAGTTATTATTCATAATGTTATTGCTTTTGTAGTCAAAAGCAATGAAGCAATCAAGAATAATAATTATATTTCTCCTCGAATGTATGCAAACAACAAAGTCATATTGTAAAATATGCTGTCTATATTAATTTGGCAAAAGCCTAGACACAGTATAAATAACAACCAGTATTCTCACTCTGCCACGGTACCTTTGATCTTTTTAGTTCAAATTCAGTGACCTTGACGCCATATTGTTTGGATGAAAACCCTGGACTGGCACTGCACATATGGACGCGACAGAGCCTACTTCGATTTATTTTGAAAATTTATTTAACGAAATTGATTTTAATTTTAACCAATTTCAAAACTCTTTTCTTGTTACTCTTTTATTCTTCGAGAAATTAAAAAAAAAACCTAAAATTGTTTCTTTCACTGCGTTGTATTTATGATTTTGTTTTCTAACGTTTCACAACTATTTATTACAAAACTGCCTTATTATATATATATATATATATATATATATATATATATATATATATATACATATATATATATATATATATATATATATATATATATATATATATATATATATATATATATAGTCGCCTAAGTAGAATAAAATGCAAAGTTTCATTTCAAAATTCAAATACAGAGTTTGGAATCAGTTAATACATTTTAGTTATATCTAATACTTTTACTAATACTATAAACACAAGAGAATGTGAACAAAACTCCTAAATAGGTATATTGATTGGTGATTGATCTTACCTGGTCATTGTAATATACTGTTTGGACTTGTTACTTCTATATAAACGATTAAATAATGTGTTATTGTGTTATTGAGTTTCCAACTAATTATTTTGTTTTTTTCTTTTAGTTTTATTTTTATGTTTTGAGTATTCAAATTTCTGTTATTGAATTTTAATAAATCGTACAAACGTACACGGCTAAATAAAGTTGTATAATATTTGAGTGGACTTTGTTCAAAAGGTGACTAAAAGTTGTGGTAATAAATCGAGAAACATGTTTTAATAATAATCGGCTGTATAGCTAATATGTCAAAATTCTTTTGAAAGATAATGCCAATTATACCTACTTATAAAGCCAACAGAATCACCAGTAGGGATTTTTAGATTACCAAATGTGTCACCGGTTCTATTTTTATATACATTAACATATGAATATGCAGTTGTATTAAATAATATATTAGGTCTGGGTAAACAAAATTTGTTACACAAAACATTTTTGTAAAACTTTTGGCCCCTTGAAGTACAAGAGACATCCTGTTTAAACTGATTATTGAATCTTCTACCTTTTGCTTTTTTTCTAGACTGTAAAATTTAAACATTTATGAAATTTACCAAATTTAACGAAGGACAAAATTTAGATGTAAGTGCCATATTGTCTTCAATTGTCACATTATTGACACATTTCTTTTCTGTAGAATGTAACGTCTGAATTTTTAATTTAAATAATTGTTTTACTTCCATAATTTCATAACTGTACTTCATAACACAATTTTCTTTGAGTTTTTTCTTCTAATCCTTGTTGATGTACTTTAGATGTCTAACGGAATCGTACAAAGTGCTAAAAGTAGCGTCATCGTGTTAATGTTAAGAATGTATTTGTGGGAATAAAAAATAAATTTTTAAGTGAACTTTATTTATTATTGCATGTTACATTAGATATTACATTTATTTATTTATTTATTAATAACAAAGTTGACAGACCCACTGTCGAAATACATTGTAGATAAATACAATTACAGATAAACATCAAATATACATATAAAATAAATACACATTCAGTTTACAAAGTATTATTTTGTAGTTTAAAATTTCAGAAGTTAAAAAAATTCTATCTCATGAGCACTGATTTGCATCTATGCATGGAATACATGGAAAAATTAGCTAAAGCAATTCAGGAGTATGGATTATTCTATCAACAATTGCTTTTGTTCAAATATGACTTTGAATGTTATTTTACATTGTTGTTTACTTGATCTTGATTAATGTCAATATAATTAATTATTAATTCATTAGAAGTAACGCTCTAATACATTTTTATGGAATATGATAAAATATCTTAGTTACATCTCACAAAAAATACAAGAGGATGTGAAGAAAACTCCTAAATGGTTATATTTATTATTGATTGATATTATCTGTTCATTGTAATAAAAAAGGGCATTTTGACTTGTGATATTGTTATAAACAAGTAAATAATGTTTTATTGATGTGTCCATATAATCAATCTATTATCTTCTTTTCGTTTTATTTTCATGTTTATGTATCTTGAAATTTTCTTCATGAATAGTACAAACGTACACAGCTAAATAAATGTATACAATATTTTAGTGGAAATTGTTCACAAGGGTGGCTAAAATTTATAGTACTAAATAGAGAAACAAATTTTAATAATATTTGGCTGTACAGCTAATATGTCAAAATTCTTGTGAAAGAGAGAGGCAAGTTTACTAATAAAGTTAACAAAATCATCAGTAGGCATTTTTAGATTACCAAATATGTCACCGGTTCTATTTTCATATGTCCTAAAATAGGAATATGCAGTAGTATCTGATAAATTATATACACTTTTTGAGTATCTGCCACATATTTCACAACTATGGAATTCTATTTCACAACATCACAACATTTTTTCATTAAATATCCACACAAATATGTTATAAAATTTATTACCCACTGTGATAATATAAAAAAAAACAATATAGAAATAAGTAAGTACACATTAAGTTATACAAAGTATCATTTTCTAGTTTAGAATTTCAGAAGTTAAACAAATTCTATCTTATGAGCACTGATTTGCATGCATGAGAAGTCAGATAATGTAAATTCTGACACAATGAATGGAGAGGAATATGAAAACAAATTAGCTAAAGCAATTCAGGAGATTGGATTATTCTATAAACAATTGCTTTTGTTCAAATGTGATTTTGAATTCTAATTTAAATTGTTGTTTACTTGATCTTGATTAATGTCAATATAATTTAATATTAATTAATTAGAAGTAATGCTGTAATACATTTTTATGGAATATGATAAGATATTTTAGTTACATCTCACTAAAAACACAAGAGGATGTGAAGAAAACCCCTAAATGGGGATACTAATTATTGATTGATATTATCTGTTCATTGTAATAAAAAATATTAAATATTTAATAAATTGTAAATAATATTTTATTGATGTTTCCAAATAATCAATTTATTATTTTTTCTTTTAGCTTTGTTTTCATGTTTTTGAATCTTGAAATTTCTATTCATGAATTTTAATGAATACAAACGTACACAGCTAAATAAAGTTATACAATATTTTAGTGGAAATTGTTTAGAGGGGTGGCTAAAATCACATTGTCAATATAAAAAAACACAGAAGTTAAAACACTTCACATATGTGTATTTAGGTATAAAACCTATTATATTAGGTATAATATTATACCTAAATACACATATGTGAAGTGTTTTAACTTCTGCGTTTTTTTAAACGATGGTATACAGCCAATTACGGGGTTTTTCCCATTAATTTTGTTTTAATTTTTAATATTTTCAATATACTTCTTTTTTGCACACTGTAACTTCTGAAGTTTTTTTTTAAATAATGATTTTCTTTCCGTCATTGTATAACTGTGCTTCGTAATCCTTTTTTCTGGGAGTATTTAATGATAATTGTTGTGACACTTGGGTTGAACTTGGTGTTGTACTTAGCGGTGTTACTGGCCGTGTAGTTACATGTTCAGGTTCACCATGGAATTATGTTGTTGGTACCAGGAGTAATAGTAATATCCTGAATTACAGTTATAGTGGATGGTTTATGTTTAATACTAACATTTTTCTCCATATCCATAGATGAACTTTTCTAAAAGGAAAGAGAAAAGGAAAAGAGAAAGCTTGCATATATGTTACAACTTAATTATTTATTTTATTTACCTTCATTAACGGGACATCTTGGAAGACATATGTTTTGGACTACTGCAGAATAAGTATGATCAAAAGTTGATGAGCCCTCCATTAAAGGAAAGTTTGTGGGAACTGCAGAAGGTTGTAATCGATTTCTCATATCATTCAGAAACAACTTATTGTCGAAATGAGTACCACAAAGACGATGACTTGTATGTAAACGTTTCGCCTTATCCAATAAATCTTTTCATCCACATGCCGTTAACCAAATTTTTTCCCTAAATAGAAACATTATTTTAATACACGATAAAAATCCACTATTAATAAATAATTCTAACACCTTAACATCTGTAGGATACAATTTTAATCCTAATTTAACACTCACCAACTCACCTATTAACATCTTTTGAAAACGAAAAAAGCTAACACTACTTTTTTTAGAATTATTACAACACTTTGTAGCTGCACAAGTGTGGCAAGGCTTTTTATTTTTGTACATATCGACGTACTTATACAATATAATTGTGAAATAAAAAATGTCTACAGATTATTTGTATCTATAAATACAAAAATAGTAAACAGATACACAATGGCCTCTGTATATACTATACGTTTTATCTATGGCAAATGACAATGGCCAATGACCAATAAGAGCCGTCAAATTTTTCGGACGCCAGAGAAAATGGCTGACTGTCTGCGCGAGTAAAATTGCGCGAACTTTAGCGCCAAAGAGGAGTGGGAATACTGGTTGATGTCTATACTGTGGCCTAGACCTCCTTGCAGAATTAATTGATTTATTATTAACAGTTTTATGACAAAAAACTACACAATTGTTTATATATTACTATACTTACTTGTTACCTGGAACACGTGCCATGCAGCAATAAGCAAAATGTCAGCAATCTGTACACACATGTTTTTTATCACTACCTATTTGTAATTAAATACTAATTAAACTGGTATTTACGGTAATAAATTGCAAAAATTGACACTAATTTACAGATTGATATGTACACGCTCAGTCTCTATAGGCCAATCAATACTTATATGAAGAATATTCAGGATAAAAATTAAGTCAGGGTCTGCGATGTCGATTTTTCGTTCTATATTCCTTCTTTTTCCTAAATTTTACAAATCTTTTTCAGCCGACAAATATTCAAAGTCTAGTTGTTAACAGTATTTCTAAGATATTTCATTATCTCATTAAAATCAACGTAATAAACATTTTTGTACAGATTCCGACTGGATTAATGGCCGCATTAGTCCCGTTGCTGCCATAGGACAATATTAAAAGGCATGCCTACCTGAATAACCACTTAAAGTGGATATTTTTCGATATTTCAGTTAACCCATAGCAATAAAAAATAATCCTTAAATTGTTATCGAAAAATTGTCTATAAGTGTATTAATAATATCAAGATTACAATAAATACTTCTACTTTATAAAGGGATTATAAATAAATTTGAACATATTCCTGTTTTATTAAACACATATATACAGGGTGGTCCTTAAATAATTGTACAAAAAGAAATCGCATATTCTACACTTTAAAATATTACGATTTAAGCCAACTTGCTTTTATAAAATGTTGATATTAAAAAAGATACAGGGTGCTAAAGTGGAAATTTAAAATTTTATGTTTCGCTATAACTTTCATGTTTGTAAACATTTATTTATAAAAATTTACAACTGGGTACAATTCAATATCAGAAATTATAATTTGATGCACACTTTGATATAGCTAACTTTGATATAGCATGACATTCATTTGCGCTTAAGTTTTTTGTTCTTTGAGTTACCGGTATTTATGATAAAAAATATTAAAGATGCATTATGTTAACTAAAAAAAAAGGTATACTTGTTAATAACTTCAAAACTCATCAGTTTTCAAGATACTCGCACTTTACAAATCAACTGCATAATTCTGATTTAACGCAATTACTCCAGACACTGAAAGAAAAATAGATAAAAACATCATTACTTCTGAATTTTGTTATAAAATACCTTAGTTAAAAGTTAACGAAATATTAAATAAAATAAATATATGAGCAGGATATTTAATATTGGAATTTGATAAAATAACAGAATAATTGGATTTCATCAAACGTTTTACGTTTTGCATTAAATTAAAGTCATAATTAAAATGTTTTATTTACACACCAAATTAAGGAACCGGTAAACTAAATAACATTAAGTTTTAGGTCAAAGTAAATGTTCGATATATCCATCATTTTCTTTAATTCATTTGTCAATACATTCCATAAAATATCGTCTCATATTAAATAGCATCATTGGTTCTAAAGAAACTGCTGCAGTACTTATTACAAGTATAATAATAGGTATTCTTTTGGGATTTTTATGAATTTATTAATTATATTAATATCTATCACATGACCAAAGAATATGACTAACACGAACAATCCAACGTTCAGGAAAGTTGTTTTTAAATACTGTTCTCACTCAGTGAGATCAATAAAGCAAGAAAACCATATTATAAAAAATCTAAATAAATCTCGACATTCAAATTGCACGGTAATACGCATATCCGTAAAAAACCAATTACCAATGGTTAAAAACCATAGGACATTCATTTTAAATATGAATTTTGAATGATATTTTACGGATATGCAAATTACCTTGCAATTTGAATGGTGAGATTTATTTACATTTTTTATAAAATGTTTTTCTTGATTTATTGGAAGAATTGTCATCAAACTTAAGGCTAAATATGCGGTTTATACAAGATGGTACACCAATACATTACAGAGAAAGGGGAGTGAGAACATTATTTAGAAACAACTTTCCTGAACGTTGGACTGTTCGTGGTAGTCATATTATTGTGGTGAGATATTAATATAATTATTTAATTCATAAAAAAATCAAAAACTTACTTATCATTATACTTATAACACTTATAATAAATACTGCAGCAGTTTCTTTAGAACCAATGATGCTATATCATATGAGACGATATTTTATGGAATGCATTGACAAATGAATTAAATAAAATGGTGGTCATATTGAACAACTACTTTGATAAAAGTTTAACGTTATTTAGTTTAACTATTTGTTAATTTGGTTTGTAAATAAAATGTTTTGATTATGACTTTAATTTAATACAAAACGTTAAATGTTTGATTTAAAATCTAATTATTCTGTTATTTATCAAATCCTATTATTTTATCCTGCTGATATATTTATTTTATTTAATAATTCGTTAACTATTAACTTTATTAAAGGTATTTTATACCAAATTTCAGAAGTATTGATGTTTTTCTTTATTTTTATTTCGTTGCCTGTAGTAATTGCGATAAATCAGAATTACGTAGTTGACTTCTAAAATGCGATTATCTCGAAAATTGTTGAGTCTTGAAGATATTTACAAGTATACCTTTTTTTGTTAAAATGATGTATCTTTAATATTATTTATTAAAAATACCGGTAACTTGCAGAGCAAAAAAGTTAAGTGCAAATGTATGCCACATATGTAGCATATGTGGCGCCCTCCAGTAGCTACATTAAAGCATACATCAAATTAGAATTTCTGATATTTAATAGTACTCAGTTGTAAATTTTGATACATAAATGTTGATAAACATGAAAGTTATAGCCAAAAATAAAATTTTAAATTTCCACTTTAACACCCTGTATCTTTCTTAGTATCAATATTTTATTAAAGCAACTTAAATTAAATCGTATTATTTAATTTATTATTATTATTTTATCAAGAAATAATTTATAAGTTATATACTCGAGAATTTTATAAAAAATATTTATATTAGGGCATTCTTAAGAAATTAGCATCACAATAAGTATATGGTTATAATAATAATTATGATGTTATGAATATATTTAAGTGCACCATCTAAATAGGCAACCAAATTGACTTCAAAAATGTTTTTATTCTGTTATTTTAATAATTATAATATTATCAATATATTTGAGTAAACCATCTAAATAGGCAACCAAATATACACTGAAGTGAGCTTGGGTTATTATGATTTTTTGTAAATAAGAGTGAATTTGAACAGCAAGTAGACATTTAAAATGATAATTACGGATTTAAAATAGTGTTATTTATTAACTTAAGATGTTTAATTTACATAAAAGTTTACATTCTGATCTGAAAAGACTAAATTTCCATAAAATTCTGGATAGAAGGGTAAAGAATTATCTAGAACAATTAAAATAAGACATCAATAGAAGGAAGTTAACCTTATTTGCCTGGTAGAATATTCGAGAACATTCCAATATCTATGAAATAGAACAATTTGAATATGATTTCTTTCAAGAATATTCTTGAACATTGAAATGAAATAAATACTCTGTAATTTGGAGGAGGAGGGACAGTATGAGAGTTCATTATGAGTTAATTCATTAATAGTTAGTTAGGTAGTCAGTTGGTCAGTAAATAGTACAAGCAGTTCATTAGTAAGTAAGTCAGTATATAGAAGACAGTGATTTAGTATAAAAGTTTTATAATATTTTGGAAAGTATAATTTATGGAGATTGAAAAAATAGTATCAAGAGAGTATTAGTGGGAGATTAAAAATCATATTATGTATATGGAGATTAGAAGAAATTAAAATTATAATATTTATATGGTGATAGGAAGAAGAAAAAATAAGATTATTAGAAAGAAGAATAAACACGAAAGCAATAAATAAACAAGAATATTTTGCCGACTTATAAATGCTATTGAGCAGAAAAATATTTAAAAATGGTGGAAGCGGTTAATTAAAACATTGTGGTGTATTTGGAAAAAGCAATTTCACAAAAAGAAGGATAAACGAGGCTGATATCGAAGATATTGAGTGGTGATTAAACCCTTTATTTTGGAAAACAGTTTAATTTATGCATTCAGTGACAGAAAGGTACCAAATTTTGTTAATATAATTATTGTTGTAAGAATTTCAATTTTAAGATAGGTTGTTCTAAATTTATATTGTTTATATTAGATATATATGTATGTTTCATAATAATTATTATAATTAAGATAATTTAAAAAAGTACTTACAAACTAATTCGTTAAGAGCCACGATAAAAACTCTATACCTATATATGTAATTTGAAAAACACTTCATGCTCATACACAAACAAAACATCATAGCAATATATATACAGGGTGTCCCAGACTAATTTACCTACGCTATATCTTATTGTCCCCTAAATATTAATCCCTTAGTTACAACCCCTAACTTTAATTTTCTTATTAGCACCCTGTATATTTTTTTATAGTTTTGGTTGTGGTCTTCTATCGTCTATTCAACAGATTTATTAAAAATAAAATCGGTTTTAAAGTAATCAAGAAATCAGTTTATTTTTTATTTTTTATTATTCTATTATTATTTTATAAGTATCCCAGACTAAATTATCCAGGCTCTATTTCTTAACGAAATAGAGATTTTTTAAAGGGACAAAAACTGGTCTATTCCATTTATAATACACTTTAATGCAGCCCAAAAAAATCATCCCCTAAATACTTATCCCTTAATTACAACCCATAACTTAATTTTTTTAATAGCACTCTGTCCATTTTTAGAACCAATAGGTCCAATAGCACCATTTTTTATAGTTTTATATGTGGTCTTCTATCGTCTATTCAATCGATTTTTTAAAAATAAAATGGGTTTGTAAGGTATCAAGAAAATATCAGTTTATTTTTTATTTTTGTTAAAATAATCAAGATAGGTAGCCTTAAAAAATAGAATAGAAAATAAATATTATGCTTTATTATCACTGAAAATTTTACTATTATAACTACGTAGTATAACTTCTTACACATCCTTTTTATTTAAACATTATTTTTAATTTTTCTAAATTTAGTCTTTGTAGGAGCATACGCTATCTTCCAGTGTGCAAAATTAAGTGTGCAAAAATTAACAAAACAGTCTCTTATAATAAAGCCACAATATTTGAAAAACTTTGGCGGTTATTTTATATCTTGGATATTACCACAGAATAATAAACAATCAGAATGCCCAGTCACAGATGCCACCTTTGAAGTTTTTCAGCACGCACGCCATGTTTTAGAAGGAAACACATACCTAACACAGACATATGATTTGTGAGGTTATGTTATTGTTTATATTTATGTGTAATTATATTATTATTTATGTTATTATATTTAACAAGGTTAATATAAACCCCCTCTGTGGCTCAGTGGTAAGAGCGCCTGCCTTTAAACCTAAAGGTCGTGAGTTCGAATCCCACCTGGGTGGAAATTTTCGTTTATTAAAAAAATTAATAGATGAAAATAATTTCTATCCTTGTGTGATCGGTACACACCGGAGGGACCGCAGACGTTCGGATAAAATTAGCGTCTCTTAGCAAAGACAATGACGTTGACTTTGCTAAGTATCAAGACAATTACTCTACCCACACAAACACACACACACTACATTAATAAACTTATCTTGATTGAGACTGGCTGAATGACAATTGTCCAAGCCAAAACACAAAACACAAAAAAAAAGTTAATATAATTGTATAGTATGTCTATGATTGCCGTAAGTCAATTAAACCGGGTTAATTTTTCTATGCCCACCACATAAACAAAACTGGTTCCCTATAAAACATGGCGAAACGTCTGCGCGAACCAGATGCGCGTACTTAATTTTCCATGGAGAGTGGCCATTCTGATTGTTTATTATTCTGTTATATTAACCTTAATTTAGGTTGCCATGATTTAATCTGTCAAACTAACAATTATTATTTTTGAAGTTTGGTATTAGACAAGTAATAATTAAATTTGTTGTAATTGTGTATCTATAACATTTCAATATGCCATATTTATTTTCGCCCGACGAGTACGTTGATATGATTTTGATTTATGGAGAATGCCTAAAAAATAGGAGACTTTCCCGACAATTATATCAAGAAAGGTTTCCAAATCGACACATTCCAAGCGAACAAACCTTTAAGAATCTGGAACGCTCACTTAGACAGGGACATTTTCCTAATAATAAAAGAGGTACAATTGAACGCACAGTAAGATGTACCCAAAACCTTATTAATGTACTAGCATATGTTAATTTTAATCCCAAGGTGTCTATTAGAACCCTCGCCAGTGAATGTGGCATTCCAAAAAGTTCTGTGCATAGAATTTTCAAAGATTTTAAGTATCATCCATTTAAAGTGCAACTAGTTCAAGGATTACAGCCTGGTGATGACCTAAGACGTCTTGAGTTTATTGCAAAAATGATGTTAAAAAATCAGTGATGATCCCCTTTTTTTATCAAAATATTGTGGAGTGATGACGCTAGATTTCACAATAATGGTGTTGTGAACCGTCACAATTTCAATTATTGGTCTTCCGTGAACCCACATTGGATGATGGAAACAAAATTACAGAATATTTGGGGTATAAATGTGTGGTGCGGTTTATTTAATGGCCGTGTTATATGTCCTTACTTTTCTAACGGCACAGGTGTTTAATATTTAGACATTTTAGAAAATATTCTAGCCGATTTGCTAGAAGATATTTCTCTTCATGAGCGTCAAGAAATGTGGTGGCAACAAGACGGACCTCCTCCCCATAATGCGAGAATCGTTAGCGACCACCTACAAAACCATTTTGATAATCACTGGATGGCAAACAACTCTCCAGAAATTATGTAGGCCACACGTTCATGTGCTTTGTCACCTCTCGACTCTTTATTTTGTGGAGCGATAAAAGATATTGTTTATCAATCAAAACTGCAACATTTAGAGGAATTAAAAAAATAAGACGAGCATGTCGCCAAATTAATCCTGAAATGATTCGAGCCACATGTACCGTTCCCGTCATAAAAAAACTGGTACAACTCTTATAATCAAAAATCGTGTTTTTTAGGTTGTGTACGTTGATCTTGTCATATGTGTCATTCTGATTTCTAGGGCACCATTGCCAGTTCAACGAAAATATTATATAAAACCAGCTAATAACAAGGCTGTGTGACATACCCATTGAGCAAAAAGACAAAAGTGGGAATCTAATCCTTATGAAAAGGAGACCAAAAAAGTGGCCTCTGATGGCGGACATATCCGGAAATGTGAATGCGCCAAATTTAAGTTTTCCGACACTTATCAACAGTAGCTATATAATATTTTTCAGAATGTGTCTTAGACGACAAAGTTTTAATTAATTATTAACGATAATACTCTAAACTGCGACACAATTGTTAAAAAACTTCAATATAAATAAGATTTCATGTGACATTTGGGACAAACAATAACATAACCCAACTAAATTTGATGTCAAACAAGGAGAGAGACTCTCTTTCCTTGTTTAATGTGGCCTCTAAAAATCGCACTTCCTGTCTAACAATATGTTTGCCCCCACTACCTTTACATTCCCTCTTTTGTCTTTTTGCTCGATGGACATACCTCCAGTTTTGAGTATACTAAAAACTATCAATCAAAGTGTCAAAGAAAATTGTAGTGGAATTCTCAGGAAATTCTTTCCATTCCAATTTTGAATTTAAGCCTAGTACATTGTGCGCATACATCTGATGCTGGAGTAGAAAACCCAATATTAAAATCATTAACGAATATCCTCCTAAAGATCGAAAAGTTTACATTATTTTCAGGGCCGCATTGAATAAGGTACATGCCATGTAACTTCTGTATGCTTAGATCAGCGGCCAAATAAATTCGTCTTGCTTTTTTCTATTATGACTTTCTTTTCCTTGTAGTTTACCAATAAACTCTCTTATTTTATTCTTTTTGACAAGAGATTTTGTGGACACGTGATCTCCACCCCGATTTCCTTTTAGGATATTTCCATCTGACAATGTTTTAGCAACGTAGTTTTATGCGATCTTTTTTAATATTCACACATTTCAAGAAAAATGCCCGGCATACCTGAACTTGTTTCTTGCTGACTCTTTTCGACAAGAAGTATCAATCTTTTTCTTTCAATTGGAACTACTGACATGCAATGACACAATTTGATATCCTGTTTCGACTTAACATTATTATGTCACTTTTAACAATGCTCTTCCAAAAAATGGGTTGGGTAAGGAACATCTTAATTTATTTTTTACCTGTTATCTTTGCTTTTGAAATTTCTGCCTTTTGGTCTCACTTTTTTTCCTATTTCCTATACTAATTTCCAAGGCACTTTCTTAATTGTTAAAACTTAATACAATTATGTTAAACAACTGCTTAATACGTAATTCATAAACAACATAACATAACCTCTTAAACCTTTCTGTCACTGAATGCCTAAATGAAACGGTTTTCCAAAAGTTTAATCACCACTCAATATCTTCGTTATCAGCCTCGGTTATCCTTCTTTTTTCTGAAATTGCTTCTCCAAATACACCTCAATGTTTTAATCATCAGCTTTCACCATTTTAAAATACTTTTCTTCTCAATAGCATTTATAAATCAGCAAAATATTTTTCCTTATTTTTCGCTTTCTTGTTTATTCTTCTTTCTAATAATCTTATTTTTTCTTCTTTCAATCTTCAATCACCATATAAATATTATAATTTTAATTTCTTCTAATCTCCATATACATAATATAATTTTTAATCTCCAACTAATACTCTCCTAATACTATAAAACTTTAAATCACTGATTATTGCATACTGTACTGTATAATTAATACTCTAATACTGATCAATGTATACTATTTAATATGAACTGCTTGTAATATTTACTGACCGACTGACTGACTAATTAATTATCTAACTAATAATAAACTAACTAACTTCTCTCCTCAAAATCACAGAGTATTTATATCATTTCAATGTTCCAGAATAATCTTGAAAGAAAACACATTCGAATTGTTCTACTTCATAGGTACTTGAATGTTCTCTAATATTCTACTACGAAAATAAGGTTAACTTCCTTCTATTGACGTCTTATTTCAATTGTTTTAGATAATTCTTTACCCTTCTATCGAAAATTTTATGGAAATTTATGCGTTTCAGATCAGAATGTAAACTTATATATAAATTAAACATCTTAACATTAATAAATAGCACTATTTTAAATCCAAAATTATCATTTTAAATGTCTACTTTTTGTTCAAATTCACCCTTATTTACAAAAAATCATAATAACCCAAACTCACTTCATTGTATATTTGGAATTTATAGATTCTTCTTCTATTTAGATTGCGCACTCAAATATATTCATAATAATATAATTATTAAAATAACAAAATAAAATTTTTTTTGAAGTAAATTTGGTTGCCTATTTAGATGGTGCACTTAAATATATTCATAACATCATAATTATTAAAATAACCCAATACATTGCAAAATAAAAATTATTTGAACTTATTATTATGCTAATTTCTTAATTATGCCCTCATATAAATACTTTTTATAATTATTTCTTTAATCACTATTTAAGTTCAATTTAGATTACCTTCGTTTCTCCTATATTTAATATTATCTTAAATATATACAGTGCTAGTCAAAAGTCCGTTTCCCCCTCGTATGTTTTGAACGGTTATTGTTATAATAGTGAAATTTGGAGGGAGGTAATAAACAGACGTAGGCTTCTCAACTAGTCGTAACAGGTGACGTAACAGTGACAGATGACGTCACAGCGCCACTGTGACAGGTAATTTTAAATGGGACCTTATGGCAAGTGATACCTCGTTTGAAAGGTATTAAAAATACCTATTCAGTCATAATAATTTTGTTTGAGTTTAAGCTCATTTTGATGAATTAATTAAATAAATACTAAAATTGTAGCTTCCCATTTAATTTATAAATATTTAACAACCAGTTCTTATAGTAAGTGTTCAAAATGTGCTCCATATACTTTCTGACAGTAATGCATCCTATTTCTAAACTCTTGCCGTACTCGTTCAAATGTGTGGGGGGAAATTCCCCTACATTCTTCAACCATTCGTTGCTTCAAAATGTCAATATTGTCGGTTGCCGTAGCGTAAACTTTCGATTTAAAGTATCCCCACAAAAAAAAATCCAATGGTGTGAGGTCCGGTGACCGAGCTGGCCATTCTATCGTACCTCGTCGTCCAATCCATCTATCACGATATTCCTCATCTAGGTATCGTCTTCCTGCACCATAATGGTGTGCAGGAAACGTTATTTTCAAGTTGGGGAATTCATCTGGATTATCCTCCAGAATTTCAAGTAATAATGGTTCAATTGCATTTTGTAACATCTCCAGATACACTTCACCGGTTAAGTTAGTATTGAGAAAAACAGGCCCAACTATGCGGTTTCCCAAAATACCTGCTCAAACATTTATTTTTTTTGGAAATTGAGTATGTGTTTCACGAAAGACGTGAGGATTTGTGTCACTCCAATACCTCACATTGTTTGTGTTAACATTTCCATTGAGAGAAAAAGTACTTTCGGCACTAAAACAAATTGTTTTTATGTACTTGGGCTGTTGGTTAATTTTATTGGACATATTTTCACAGAATTCTAGTCTTCGGTCGGGGTCATCATCTGAGAGTTGGTGCACAATTTTTAATTTGTATGGATGAAATTTGTTTTTAGCCAACACTCGGTGTACTGTCTTTTGACTGATTCGACGGATTTGACTAATTGTTGGTCGACCAGATGGTTTGACATCTTGAACACTACCTGTTTGTTTAAACTTCTGAAGAAGCTTTCTCAAATAAGATCTCGATATAGAGCGATCGGGGTACCTCTAAAAATATGTTCCGCTGCATGGAAATTATTTCCACATTAACCAATTAGTAACACAGCTGCGATTTTATCGGATACAGTACGTACCATTCTGCCTTTGTAAAGAATAATTAACTAAACTAAACTAACTAACTAAATAAACTAAATATTTACTAAGAACAACTAGATAAAAACAACTTGACCAAACGAAGTAGAAACAGAAACTAAATATTGGGCTATAAACGCTTTTGCAAACTAAAAAAACTAGAGAATTGACAAACGTCAACTTTTTTGACAACTAACCAAAGGCGGACGTTAGAATTTTTATTAATTAAATGCCAGATTAGAATTTTAGTATTGATTTAATTTATTCGTCAAAAGCATCTTAAATCCAAACAAAATTAGTATGATTGAATAGGTATATTAAAATAATTGTAGTTTCGCATTTAATCAATAAATATTCTAACGTTCGCCTCTGATTAATTGTCAAAAAAGTTGACGTTGACGTAAAAACAATTAGAGAATTGAAAAACATCAACTTTTTGACAAGTAACCAGAGGCGAAGGTTTTAATATTCTTAAATTCTTTTAAAACTCTTAAATAATGGGGAAATCTGCAAGAAAACTTTAATGTGTATCAATTATTTCACCTAACGTTTTCGCCAAAGAGAATTAATTTGGCTTCTTCAGGGCTGAAAGAGAATAAATTATAATTAGCTACCATATATTATCTAATAAAAAACATTTACCTTACCGTGAAATTTTAGAAATGTCGAGTTATAATGTTAAAAAACTTTAGCTAGTAACAACATAGTGGTGTTTTTTTGTTACTATGTGCAAAAAGTTTATTTGTTAACGTTGGAAATGTATGGTAGCTTTAAACTTAAAACGCAAAGGTTTACCCAAGGTTAATCGAAAAACCCAATGTAACTACATTTAAAGGAAGTAATTCTTTGAATTGTCGGCAATAACTAAATTTTTGATTGTTGTAAAGTTTGAATATGAGCTTCTGTTTTCATATAACGCAAGCGCCGAACAATTACAAGTAGTGCTTTTGAATACCTATGTCGTTAAGGTTCATTGGTAAAACCGATGAAGTTAGATCCCAGTCTGGGGAGATATTAGTATAGAATTTTCTTAACCCTGTAACTGGCAAGATTCTAAAAATTATTCTATTTACTTGAAAAGTTTAATCATGTATTAAGAAACCTAGAAAAGCTATTAAAATGTAATTATCATTTTTTGTTTGGCTTCCAGGTAAAAACAGGTAAAGGGGTCCTCAGGGGGCCCTTGCCGGTTTAAGTTAAAAATAGCGTTTTATTCATTTGAATGGATTTTATTAAAATAAACTTAAAAACAAACGGAAAAGAAAGTGTGTACACTATTTTTTATGGTGATAATTATAAAAACAGTTTTTGGCATTAGAACAACATAAGTGAAGATCACATTTGCTACACATACATTGAGTTTTTGACACTTTGTAAAGTTTACATTTTTTTTTACCACTCTCTTTGTTGAGCCAAAGTGGAAAGTGATCAATACCGTCGAAGCGAATGTCATCAATGGGATGTTTTGCTATTTTTTCCAATGCCAGAAGTAGTTGGTTGCGGTGAGCTCGATTGTGATTTTGATGTTGAAGGTCGGCCAAGTACACGTTTTTCACTGAATACAACGAGAGCAGCAATTTGTTCTCTGAATTCTAATAGCTGCAACAACTTTTCATGTTCTGCTGAGATATTGCTCGAATCATTACATTTTTCAGCATTAATTACTATTAAACTGGGAATAAGCCACAATTAAAGATAAAAATACGTTTATTGACGTTTCAATTTCAAATCTGTAAACACGCATGGGATAATGAACATAGGGTTCAATGGAATAATTCAAATGTAGTCCTAAAAGAAACGGATGGTAAAAAAAGAAAAATCAAAGAAGCGGCTCTAATTATGCTGAATGAGGCCAATTGTGTCGCAAATTCCTCGGCAGAATGTAGTAGGATCTGGTTACCAATATTGAAAGAGGAAGTCATTAATAGGAAAATACCAGTATTAGTAAGTCAGTAACATATGGAGGATACATCATTGATGTTTTTTAAATAACGTAACATATAAAATCATAATTTTGATGTTTGTTGAAGGTAAACTAAATTCACGAACAAATACTTACAATGTCGGGATAGTATTATGAGGTTTTTTTCCTGGTTTTTCCCTCATAATTTACTATGGAATCACTAACAGGAGAATTTTACTGTCATCATGTCATGTGTTTGTCTTTTTAAAGACGAATTACATGCTATGATTTTTTTTCTGACGGATATTCTCAAGTTAAAGTTGATTTCATGTAATCGAATGAACTATCTTATAATTAAAGTCGTCCCAGGAGCGCAACTCAACAATATTGGCAATATCATTTTAAAGTCGTCTACTTTAATAATGCATAAAGTATGTCTGAATTGTCAATATAAATAAGACAGATAAAATTAAATTATTAGAAGAATTTTTCACTATGTAACAAAAAACAAACTTTGTTTAATTTACTGTTTGTATTTTGAGAACGATTTCCGAAGTGGAAATTGAAACGTCAATAAACGTATTTTTATCTTTAATTGTGGCTTATTCCCAGTTTAATAGTAATTAATTTACAATGCCACAAGAAAATAGCTTCAGAACAATATTTTTCAGCATGTATGCGACGGTACAAAATATAAGCGTTTGTTGCAGCCATATCGATCAAGTGGTAGAAAATTCGAGCCATTGCACTACGTGTCTTCGCTCTAATATGGTAGCGACCCATCAATCCATCCATCAGATCGACTCCTCCCATATGTCTGTTGTATTCGCGAATGATCTGCGGACAGTTGACTTCGATGTATTTCTTTTTCTTTCGATCATATCGTGGTACTTTTGCAATATGTATCCGAGACGCAGATATTACATAGACTTAAATGGAGCTTTTCACACGACACGCACGACAGATACAGTATGCGAGATACCGAATTTAGTATCTCGGACCTTCCTGTCGCCGGCGACTGAATGTGTATGCCAGATGCAGAAGAAACATTAGGTTAAATGAGCGCTTTCAGACACGGATACTTTTGCACCACATTCCATAAACGCACGATTGTCGAATAGTTGTGAATAAACAACGAAAGAGAAAAGGTGTTTTTTTGAATATAGTTAAAAATGGAGCGTGCTGTATTTGATAACGACAAATTCATTTGTTTGGTACAACCAAATCCCTGTCTGTGGGATACTGCATCGCCAGATTACTGCAACAGAAATAAAAAGCAGCAATGCTAGGTCGAGATTTCTAAACAAATGTGCGACAATTTTGAGACCATGACTGCAGTTCAACTAAATGAATACGGTAAGAAATAAACATGTTTTTATTATAAATGCATAGGTATTTTGTTTCATACGTATACAGTTTAATTTCAAAAGTTTGCTTGTTGGAATCTTGATTATTTAACGAATATAAAACTACAGGTGTGTACTTATCGAATATATTAATTTTTCCTTAAAAAATAATGTGTTCAATATCATTTAACCACAAATATTTTTAGCAAGATATTACACAATTCGACCAGTCTGGTTAAAAAAATGGTCGAAAAATGTTTCGCAGATATCTGAAGCTTTTAAGACATGGGTGGGGGTACTATATGATGAATACATGAAAATGTACTTGTATTTTTACCTTGCGTTTTTTTAAACAATAATGTATGGTCACAATTTGATTTTTTGTTTTTTCCCTTATATTCTAAATAAACAATATTTATATCATTTCTTTGTTATAGCAAGAATATCTTTATTTTCCAGTTTTTTCAATTAAAATTGATAAATAATTTACGGAGATATTTGCAAAAAAGCAGGTTTTTTTTGCACTTATGTATGAATTTTATTAATTTTTTATTAACAAAATAAAATGTTATTATTACATTTAAACGTCGAAGAATTACCGTCTTTTAAATTTGTGGGAAATTTCCCCCCGATGTGTCAAATAGTTTAAAAGTTATTTAATTTATTTATTACTGAGGCTAAAACTTCGATGAATCTTGCAATAAATCTTGATACAGCAAATTATACGTTCCCTTGGTTTCCCTAATTCTACAATAGGATGAACCCACAAATTACGTCGTCTTTTCAGTATCTTTTTCTTTTTATTTAATATGTACCACAGCATAACACACCCTTCTACATCCATAATCAAAAAACTATAACCGCACTGCACTGCTTATGTTTTCATACTGACGAGCATGCATGTGAATACGATACAGCAGCCATCCCAAATTCTGTATCTCTCATACAGTATCTCCCATACAGTATCCAATTCAGAAAGCGCTCTAACTGAAACCAATAAATTTACCGCTAACGTACCCTGTTTAAAAAAGATCTCGCCCTAATATATATATGTATATATATATATATATATATATATATATATATATATATATATATATATATATATATATATATATATATATATATAATATAATAGAGGGTAGTTGATGCCAAAAGAGTTTTTGTGGAATGCAGTAAATTGGGTTATATTGAGTAAAAGCGATTCTGAGACATCTTAGTAAAGTTTACTGATAATGGAGAAAGATTCATGATTAATAGTGTGATAGTCAGAATACGTTGATTTAAATTTTCTTGATTTATTTTTGGCAGATTTTTGTATGCTAGTTGGAGATAAGTCAGGTGGAGGCACTGGATTGGGAATTTGAGGAGGAGTAGTGGCGGGTAATTAAAGCTGAGGTTAGTCGATATTACTGTCCGTAGAACATCCACTTTTTTACCAAATTTTTTATTAGTAAGCTCGGAGTAAAAAGAAGTTGTAAGTGTTTCTATGGAGGATGAGTTAGAAATGTTAATGGTATAAAATGATGGTAGAAATGGAGTGTTGTTACTATTGGTTAAAATGGCACTGGATGATTGTTTTATATCTGGTGAGATAATTAAAATCCGAGAGAGTTCGTAAGAAGGAACTCTATTGTGGATTATGGAACATGACTGCGGTATATCCAACCTGTTTAAACAGAAATTTAGTTTATTAGTTAAATTAAGTTGAATATTCTGTGAATTAAACAAATCATTATTGCCAAAATCAAGAAATAGAAGAGGTAAGTGTTAATCGTAGATTCTAAATGCTTTTTTAATTATAGAATGAGAAATGGATAAATTTACTTTAGAAATTAATATCCTTTTGGTCGGTGAAATAAGTCTGGGCATTGTAACAATATTTGAATTAATGGTAATGTTTTGATGAGTGCTTAAAATATTGTCAACTTTGCACGTTTTTGTCATGCAACACAATGCGAAGTGTACGTTTTTGAGAGCAACAATACTACCTATTGCTTTAATGTAATCAAACAGTACGTTATTGGGCAGAGGGGGCATGATAATTGCTTGTTCTCAAGAAGGCATAGGGGAAAGAGGTAATTATGCAGATTTAGCAGCTCCATAAGCTCTGGTTGTATGAGTGTTATTTGTATGTGAAGTTGAGTTTAACATATTGTTGTGATTCTAGTTACAAAGATCACAAACAACTAATTAAATTAGGAAAAGTTTAAATAATAGTAAATCTTAATAAAACTTTTTGCTATCACATTTTTGAAGATGATAAGAACTTGTATTAAACTGATATTAACTTAACGACCTGTACTCGATAAACACCAACATGTAAATCTTATTTTCATTTAATTTATTTATTAATTAAAATAAATATTTCTATATGTATTTAATTTTTATTAGTGTAAGGTACAACAGTAAAAGTCTAATGAACTAAATCAATTTAAGAATGCCATTTTATGGAGCTCTTCCGGAAATACATTTTTGTTATTAAGTGTTATGAACCAAATCATTATAATTCTACCAGATAATATAATTCTACCATTGCACGACTGCAGGAGACGATATTTTATCAAGTCAATGGGATCTTCGATAAAGTCATATACAGAAATCTCGTCTCAAGATTTTTCACTTCACCTGTGATGATAACACTACTATTTATTTTTCATAAAATACCGTGTTTCTGACGTGCTTTTATTTTAAATAAGAGTTGAAAAATACCAGATAACACAATTATACCGTTTGAAATTAAAAATGTTTGCTCTAAGATAAAATAAGAATTAATAGAGAAAGTTAACAGTTTTTTTGTAATGCAATATCTATACCTATACCTCCGCGGAAAAAGCTATGGGACAAAAAAGAAAAATCACGTGTGTTACTGTTTTTTCTTGTTTTTTAAATACATTTTTGTAAAAAAAAATATTTCAATTTAATTTTAAATTAAATTTTTTGTAGATGTATATATGTACGAAAACTGCATAGAATACATCCAAATAACCATTGACCATATGAAACAATAAATACCCTTAACATGTTGTAGTTCCTTTCTAAAGTACTTAATCAATGGCCTACAAGCGTATATATTTTCCTTTCGGTCCACTGTCTACTCAGGCAACCGACAGATCCTATTACATCATACTACTGATGTAATAGCAAAATAAAGTAAAATAAATATATAAAATAAAAGTAAACTACGTTCAAATTAGTAGAATAAGTAAAAATAAAATAAGTAAAATACACGAAATAAAAATAAGCTAAAATAGGGCGTTCAAGTTTTAGGGTAACGTAATATTTGAAGATTTTTGGCCTCCTCCCCCACGTAACGCATCGTAACTTTTTTTGAACCCGCCCCTATTGATTGTATCAGCCTTTAGAATTTAGGTATCGGTGTTACGTAACAACACAGTTTACGCTGTGGTCACACAAAAATTGTTTCATTTTTCGAAACGTTGTGCGAGCTGCTTTAATTCTACACTTGATCACTTTACTTTAATCTAGTCGATCTGTAATGTAGCATCCCAAATATTTAAAATGAGTAACTCTCTCAATGTTTTGTTCTGGCTATCTGTACGAATTTATATCCATTTTTCTTTTTGTCTTCCTTACACAGAAAATGATCACATGTGCGATTTATTACCAAGAATGTCAACTATCTTCTTTTGACAGCATCACGATACCGAAACTTTGACCATAAGCTGCCTTTCGTCTTTTTACCATACACCATACTCAAAGAGTAAGAGATTTCTTTAAACAGATAATCTTTTATAGATCATACCAAATGTTTTCCTTCAGTCAATTGCTAAATTCACATAAGTATTATATTTACAGTTTACTCGATTATTTATTATTGTTATATATTAACTCATTGAATTTCAATACGTTTCACATAAACAGAGTTACTCCTCCTTTCTCGATGCGATTATCTGTCGATCTTTGATTCTTTCAATAATGCATCCGGTGAGCAGACGCGGTGGGTTCTGGAATTAATAAACCACTTGCATTAAATTGGTTTTTATTAAGCCAATCGGCATCCACAGATTTCATTTTCGCGCAAAATGCAGAAAAGCTTATTTGCCCTATTGGCAGCAAGTTGCTGTGGGTTTTACTAGTGGGGAATGTGAAATAGATTCTATTTCACAGTCTAGTCTTTCGACAGACAAACGAAACCATGTAATCTGCTTAAATCCTTTCAGTAGAGACGACAGATCAATCGACCACCTTACAAGAAATAGAAAACTTGCATGACCTGCAGGCTTTTTCTGTTTTGCCAAACTATCGTAGTTGTCCATTTTCACGTTTTTTTTTTAACTTTTGATGAGATTACAGTATAAACTTAATTAAACAACACTGAATGCAGCCACGTGTTTCTGTGTATTCCTGAAAACAAAGACAAAATAAAAGGGATGTTTAATGCCAATTTGTGAGACTTTAAGTTCATAGTTTTTGTAATTAAGTAAAAATACAATGTTAAGTAACGCTTTGTTAAAACTACACCTGACGCCACTGTACCGCAGCGTAATGTTTTACAAGACCCCTCACACCAAATTGCTTTACGTAATACTTGAACGACCTCTTTAATAATATATCTTTGATGTTAAAACTAGGAAATAATTTACATCCCGATAAACGTTTTTGATTTTTTTTATCTAATTTGTTGGAGGTAAAAAATTTAAAAATTTATGAAGGTGATTTTTTTATTTTTTGACACCACAGGTTAAGGGAGTATTTTCACGCCGCAGTTAAAAAGAGTGGCATTCAAATAAACTAACATGTCAAATTCAAAAATTCAAATAATCCATTGAGTAGATGGCAGCACGTACATTAAATTTTAATATTTTAACTTTCCCGCAATTTAATTCTCTGAGCAGCGACATTGAAGCCAGCGATTTTGCCAGTACAAAAGTTTACTTGTTTGCAAGGTCATAGGTCAAAATCCATTACCTATAATTTTTCAAATTAAAATTTAATAAAAATAATTATATTTTTCTATATTCTTTTTTGTGTAGAAAATTAGGAGAATAGGAAAAGCTAATGTAATATAAACAAAATTTTATCTATCTAATCAATAACAAATACTTTTTTATAATAATTTATGACCATGATACTTTAACATAAGAGGCTTTTTGATAATGTACCTAAGGCTAAATTCTCACTAATAGATACAAAACTTTAGTTTATTTTTTTGAAACTATTTTATTACTTACTGTATTTAGGCAGCATTCACAGTGTAATTCTTAATTTAAAAAATATTTATTTCAAACTGATAAAGAAATGGTAATTGTTTGAAATACAAGTAAATAATGATTAAAAAAGGGATTAGGCTAATTCTCAAGTGAATGAAGATTGAATTATTATTTATTTATAAGAACAGTTTTTCTAAGAAATTTAAAATATGTAAGTTAGTTAAAAACAGTACCACTAAAACAACATTTTTTTTTTCATATTGAATGTCATATGAATTTTTTTCCTCAGAAAATTTCATATTTTCATCTTATTTCCAATTTTTACTAAGTAAATTTTAATATTTAACCTAATATTGTTTTGCCTAAAAATTAAATAGGTCAGAAGGTGAATAAAAATGGAATTATTTTTAGATAAGCCCCACGTGACATGTAATTGACACGTAACCGCTAGAGCTTATGTAATTTATGTATTATGTAAAAACCAGTATTATTCCCAAGTAAACAGTTCGGGATATTTTGGGCCTTGTTTGACTTTCAACTGTGATTATGTAACGTTAGAATGCCAAGGTTATACACCAGATCAATACCAAGAGATACGCGGATAACACGGTGATATTCACTGATAGTTAAAAAGCCCTCCAGTAGTTATTGTATATAATAACAAAAGTGAGTCAGAGATATGGACTTTCACTGAATATTAGGAAAACAAAATGTATGATGATCCCTAAGAGGGAACAGATAGGTACTTGAAAAAATTACTGTGAATGGTCAACCAATAGAAAGAACAAAAACATACATCAATGAAAATTGGGACTATTCCCTAGAAATAAAATCTAGGTTAGAGAAAGCAAGATCTGCATTTTAAAAAATGACTAAGCTATTCGAATGCCACGATTTATCAGTACCCATAAAAATCAGATTACTACGATGTTATATCTTTCCTATACTGTTGTACAGTAGGCGACCTTGACAGACGTTATCTGCAAAAAAATTGAGGCTTTTGAAATGTGGCTTTATCGTCGATTCCTGATATCCTTTACCGACCACGTACCTAACCAGGACGTTTTCATAAAAATTCAAAAAAAAGAGTTTTTAACCACAACAAAAACAGCCAAAATCGAATACCTCGGTCACATACTAGGTACTACAAGAAGAAGAAGAGATTATATAGTCATGATTAAAGGTGAAACAATGTCAAAAGGTTTACTGTGAGCTAAGAGGCGCCGCTTTGTTGACCAAAAGTACGTGATTCATATTTCCACGGTTACTGCATATCCACAAAACTAGTTTTTAATATTTAGCAGAATTTTCCTAAAGTCGGCAAATGCACATCTTTTGCCATTTAATACATCACCGCTGACATCTATAAAATGTCGCATAAACTTTTTTTTTCCTATCTATTAGGTGACAGCTGAACTAATTTCTCACTACCAAAATGAAAACCTGTTACTAGTGTAAAAAAATACTTAGTTTGCAGATATTAATTGTAATTTTATCTTTAGGTACAGTTAAGTTAAAAATTACAGTAAGATGGATAATACCTTTGATAAAAAAAAGCATTTCGGATAGTTAATCATTTAACGTAGTTCCTAAGTTTAAAAATTATTACGCAATACTCAGATATGGATTCAGGAAGTACAGTTATAAAAAATTTACTGCTTTCTTTGGAATATTTAACTAAATATAATTAAAATAGAAAGTCTACAGTTTACGCACATAATCATAAGTTGACGATTTGTTTTGAAATAGTGACGATAACTGTACCTAAAAATTATAGAAATTTTAACATTTTTTGCGTTCACCAGACTCAATCGCTTAGAAGCTGCTTGCAAGCGGCTTATAATCGATTCTGGTGAACGATGTGCTGATCATGTGCTAACTCCAAGCGGCTGATAAGCGGTCGCCATTTTATTCAGCCTTAAATTTGTTGTGCTTAATCATCGCTGAATGGCTGAATAGCTTATTCTAATAGTTAAATTTCGCCAACATATAAATTTATCAAATAAAAAATGACAAATTTATTCGAAATAGATTATAAATATAATAACACTATTTATAAAATATAATATATAAATAAATACAATACATAAATATAATATAATATAATATAATATAATATAATATAATATAATATAATATAATATAATATAATATAATATAATATAATATAATATAATATAATATAATATAATATAATATAATATAATATAATATAATATAATATAATATAATATAATATAATATATCGTCCCCAAACAAAATGCTATAAGACTATTATACATTTTGGTTAGGTATCGTTATTTATTCTGTGGTTAGGTTAATAAAAACAAAGCAACAAGCACAACTGTCAAACGTCAGTCGTTCACCAAACTTTCATTCTTAGCATTAAGCGCTGTGCAATCGGATTGAAAGCGGATTAATCTGGTGAACGCAACCATTGTCACATATCACCTTAGTCAAAACAAAAGTTTATAGCAGAGTAATAATGCATTGCAATCCCAAACAGGCAAAGATTCATCCACGGTTATGATGCTAAAAGAAGAAGAAAAATAATTCATAACATTGATGATTAGAATTATAGAAGTTGCTTTTATTCCCAAAAAACCGATTTCTAAAACTATTTTCTTGTGGCATTTTAAAGTAATTACTATTTTAATGGGAATAAGCCACAATTGAAGCATAAAATAAATGTATTGACATTTCAATCTCAACTTCGGAAATCGAAGTGATTTCCGAAGATTTAATTGTGGCTTATTCCCAATAATATAGTTATTACTTTAAAAAAGCTTATTAGCAGATGGTAGATTAGAAACCTAAAAACAGAATATCTATGCAATAAATTGTTGACGGCTTTAAAATATTTTTAAATGTTGATCAAGAGTGTCTTTATATATATATATATATATATATATATATATATATATATATATATATATATATATATATATTTTAGACTATGTATATAGATCTATTTAGATAATATTAAATATAGGAGAAACGAGGGTAATCTAGAATGAACTTAAATATGTATTTGGTTATTTTAATAATTATGATCTTCTTCTTCTTCTTACGTCTGTCCGTTCCGAACGTTGGCGATCATTCTGGCTATGATGATTTTATTGGTTGCTATACGAAATAGCTGTGTTGAGGTCTTTCTATACCATGCTCTCAAGTTAGCAAGCCAGGATATTCTTCTTCGCCCTGGGGTTCTTTTTCCTTCAGTTTTACCGTGCGAAATGCATTGGAGTAGCTTGTATCTGCCTTGATTTCTCATGATATATCCCAAGTACTCCAGCTTACGGCTCTTCACAATGTTGACCAAATATAATAATAATTATGATATTATAAATATATTTGAGTAAGCCATATATAGGCAACCAAATATACACTGAAGTAAATTTGGTTGTGGAAACTTTTATGAATAATTATGAATTTAAAATAATGTTATTTATTAACTTAAGATGTTTAATTTATCCAGTTTTATATGCCAATGATCATAGTTGTCGAGGCATTAACTCAATAATAATAATAATAATAATAATAAGAGCTACTCATTTGGTATTATAAAGTGGACAAAAACGGATATAGAGGGTCTTCAGCGGAAAGTAAGAACACTTCTCACAAAGGCGCAAAAACATCATCCACGCAGTGCAGTAGAGAGAACAACATTACCGCGGTATCAAGGAGGAAGAGGACTTATGGATATAGGTGAGCAATTAGATAAACAAATTGCTAATTTAAGATCTTATTTTCAGGTACAGGCTGAGACATCTACTCTTCATCGAGCAATTTGCGCAGTAGATGACACAACGCCGCTTAAACTGAGGGAACAAGAAATGCGCACAAACCATCTGCCAGATCAACCAAGAATATGTAGACAATACAGCGTCGAACTATTGGTTGACATCAGGAAAGATGTTTCCCGAGACTGAAGGTTTCCTACTTGCCATTCAGGATCAGGTTATTCCAACTAAAAATTACCTGAAATATATTGTTAAAGATCCTCAAGTCCAAAATGACAAATGCCGATATGGATGCCAAGCCCAAGAAACCATCCAACATCTTACCGGTGGCTGCCAGGCATTTGTCGGTACTGATTATAAAGAACGCCATGACTCAGTAGGAAAGATTATCCACCAAGAACTAGCTGACAAACTGGGACTTCTCCAAACCGACCATCTTCCTTATTATCAATATGTCCCTGACAGAATGCTTGAAAATGACAACTACAAGCTATACTGGGACCGCACTGTGCTCACAGACCAACCAGTAGCCCATAATAGACCGGATCTCATACTAGTGAATAAAATTACCAGGCAAACAACACTTATTGATGTGGCGATACCTAACACTAACAATTTGCTTGTTAAATACAACGAAAAGATCGCCAAGTATAGAGATCTGGAAATACAAATCAAGAGACAATGGAGAATGGAAAGTACCCAGACAGTACCTATTGTTCTATCTACTACTGGTGTTATTCCCAAAAACCTTCTAGCGAACATAAAACAGCTGGGTCTAAATGAACATCTTTATAAGGCCATGCAGAAAGCTGTACTCCTCGCGACCTCCAGATATGTACGAAAATTTCTGGGAGATACTCCGACATACCAAGTCACCTAGGGCTCGATAACACGAAAAGAGTCCCACCAGAGCTCAATCCTTTTGATACCGTAGGTATCTGGGATGAGTGAATTTTCTCCTTAGAGGGAGTGTGAGCCGTATGGCTAAATCTTGGATAATAATAATAATTTATCCAGTTTTCATGGATTTTATCTCAAATTTGGTTCCCAGTCCAACAGGAAAAAGCGTATACTAGTGATAGTTGATTTATAGACAAAATGTATTGAACTATATCCATGCTCAAGAACAAATGTTAAAACGTTGAAATTATATATTAATCAGTTTCTCGAAGAAATAGGAAATAGAAATAATTTAGAAATTGCATAATAGATAACGCTACATATTTTAACAACCAAAAATTTCAGACATTTTGTAAGAAAAAGGGGATCAACAATTATTTTACAAATATCAGACATCCTCAGGCGAATCCTGCAGAAAGGTATATTAAAGAAGTTATAAAATATGTAAGAATAGTATGCCAGGATCAACATGGGACATGGCAGCAATATATTGATCAAGTTGAATATTTTTTAAATATTCCACATAATTTAAACACAGAGGAAATACCACAATATTTAATGTTTAGCTATATAGGAAACAGAAAATGGATTAGTGAATATAATCAAGATATGTTAGAAGAAGTAATGCAGAGAGTGAACAATAGAATTATGAGAAAAGCAGAAAAATATATTAGAAGACAAAATCGAAAAATTAAAAACCAATCACATTTCAAAAAGGAGATAAAGTTTTAATTTGTTCACCTAGAAAAGGGAATTTTAGAGAAAACCGTTGTAAGAAATTACAACCAATGTTTGAAGGTCCATACAAAATCAAAAATCAGAATGGACTAAATAGTTATGTGTTGATAGATGCAGATAATAAACTTAGATGTATATTTCATATTAATGACATTTTCAAATATCATGAAGATATTGAATGTTTTCTATACTTTTAACACTGATAACAGTAAATAATAACACCACTAACAGTTCACTAAATGAAAACACTGATACATCCATTTCATTAGACAGACTTGATTTGTTGAAACAGACAGATGGTAGATTTCATTGTTGTGGAATAATGTATCAGTATGACATCATGCTTTTGTTATTTCTGAGCAGGTGTTGATCTTGTCCTTATGAAAATTGTTTGTGCCCTAAAATCAATAATCTGGTGTATAAAATTAATTGTGTAAATGTCTTTCTAAAAACAATATGAAAAGTGTAAAACTTACCATTTATATTAAAGAAAGTCTTTTGAACGGAAAGAAGGACAAGGACTGCTTTCCTAAATCTTGACTATTAATAAACATCAATATAGAGGCTTATCTTCTTTATAAGCACAAAATATAGCATCTATTTTAACATATATATATATATATATATATATATATATATATATATATATATATATATATACATATTTGTAAAATACAAAAATTTAAACATACAATCATAGAACACAATAAATTTAAAAAAATATCATTTGAAATTTATTTTGGGTGTTGCAAAAGATCTAATATTGATTGATTTGTTGTTCAAATGTAAAACTTTTTATACAAATCGCAATAAACGAATGAAAAATAAAAAAAAACGATTTGTGCGCAGATTCACTTTCAACTAAATACTAAAATACGGCACAATTTGATAACGATTCAACAAATTATATTTCCAACATTTATTCATAAATAATAAACATCACTCAACAAGAATAATTCAATAAACAACAAAAAAGGGTCGGCATGAAACGTGTATTATTAAATGTGAGCTTATAATTTTATTATTGAAAGGATATTGGAAACATAATAAATATAATTTCATTTATTACAGCTTTAAATATGCATGGAAAATTTTGCTTTAAATTTAAACAAATTTTAAGGGTTGAAAAAGAATAAATTACTTACTTACTTAATCGGTAGACCCATTTGTACCTTTCGGTGTTGGGCCGTTTATAATACAATTTATTAAATTACAATATTCTACATTCCTTTGAGGTGTACTAGCTCTTAACGGACTTTCTCCATTCCTTCCTATTGGATGCATCTGTGTTGCACCTTACCCTTACTCTGCAGTATCTGCGATATGTCACTGTTCCATTCTTTAATTGGCCTTCCTCTTCTGTTCTTCCCTATTGGTTTGGCATCCCACACTTTTTTACTTGTCTATTATTATCCATTCGGGTTAGATGTCCGAACCATGCCAATTTTTTTCTCCTTGATTGAGTCGAGTATCGGTTTGATTTTGAGTCTTTCTCTTATTTCTTTATTTCTGATTCTATCAGTTCTTTTTACTCCGATCGTTCTTTTGAAGTATTGGATCTCTGCTGTCTGAATTCTGCTTTGATGCCTTTTGTTTAGTATCCAATTTTCTGCTCCATATGTCACTGTAGGTCTATATATTGTTTTGTATATTGTCATATTGGCCTTTGTTGATATTTCTTTGATATTAAGAAATCCTCTATTTAGTGCTTGGAATAGTTTTCCTGTATGTTTCATTCTGTTGTTAAGATCGTCCTGGACGTCTCCTTTGTTGTTGATTACTGTTCCTAAGTACTTTTATGAATTTGTCTGTATTATTTTTTGTTGGTCTATCATTACTTCTATTTGATCTTCCGTCCCTTGTTTCCTTGATATTTTCATTATCTGAGTCTTCTATTTGTCTACGTTTAAGTTGTATTTGCTTGCTTCTATGTTCCACTTCTCTAAGTTGTATTTCAGTTTTTCTACTGTTTCCGCAATTAATACTGCAAATAATATACACATCTCAGCGTTTATCATTTGCATTATGTTCCAACCTATGCAGTATTTCTCAAATGTTTTCTTACCTTCTTTCACCATCTCTGGGCTTAGCACTGGGCTAAGACGTCCACCTTGTCTAACTCCTTGAGTTGTTTCAAATGATTCTGACTGTATATTTAACATTCATACTGCATTTGTTGTTTTTATGTATATACTCTTTGTTGCTTCTATCAGTTCTCCTGTTACTTGCTTCTTCTTTAGGCTTCCCATATATTTTTTCTTTTGACTGAGTCGAATACTTTTTCCATGTCTCTAAAGCTCAGATATATTTCTCTATTTTTCTTTAATTCTTTTTTCGATTACTTGTTGCATGATGAAGATATGGTCTTGCGTATTGTGTTCTTTCCTGAATCCACTTTGTACGTCCTCTAATTTATGTTCTATTTCTTTTCTGATTTTCCTTTTTATTATAGTTTCGTGTACTTTTGCTGCTACACATAATAGTGATATACCTCTATAATACATAGAGTCTCTTGAGTTTCCTTTCTTGGATAGGGTTATTTATCTATAACAATTTTTCTTTTGCTTCTACTCTTCTGTGCAGTACCGAGGTATTTAGAAGGTCGAAGATTTATGGACATACGTAAGCAATTAGAAAAACAGATATTTAAAAACTTATTTTTAGATGCAGGCTGAGACATATACTCTACATCTCTAGATTTGCGAAGTAGATGACATAACTCCGATCAAACTAAGTGAACCAGAAATGTGCATAAATCATCTTACTAAAGAAGAAAAAATGCGCATCTGGGTGGTTAATCTATGCACAAACGACATACCAATGAAGTCAGTTAGGAATATCTTGACAATATAGCGTTAAAATGTTGGTTGCCATCAGGAAAGATGTTTCCTAAAACAGAAAGTTTATTACTCGGCATGATTTAGTAGGGAAAATACTTCATCAAGAGATAGCTATGAAACTGGGAATTCTCTAAACAAACCATCTCCCATATTATCAAATTGTTTCTGAGAGAATTCTTAAGAGTAACAATTTTAAGCTATACTGGGACCACACTGTGCTGACAGACCAATCAGTGGCACACAATAGATCGGATCTCATACTAGTTAATAAATATAACAAGACAAACAACATTAATCGATGTGGCGATAGCTGACAACAATAATCTGCATGTGAAGTACAATGAAAAGATCGCCAAGTACAGAGATCTGGAAATTCAAATACGAAGACAGTGAGGAATGGAATTTACTCAGACAATACCTATTATGCTGTCTACTACTGGAGTCATTTCAACGAACCTAATAGAAAACATAAAAAAATCGGGTCCAAATAAACATCTATATGAGTCCACACAAAAAGCTGTGTACACTCGACGTCCAGATATGTACGAACATCTGGTCTAAACGGAGAAATCTACAGATCTATATAACACTATAATCTATAAATAAATCGCTGTAGATTACGTCTCTCAGATAAAAATTGCCGTAATTATAACTATTACAATGTTTTACCAAAAAGTATTAAACAGTTAAGCTGTAATAGTTTTGAAAAAGTTATAAAAAATATCTTCTAAAACATTGCTTTTATTTCTCAGAAGAATATATGACTCATTGCTGATCATCCACTGAACTGCTTACCGTAACTTTGCCATAATTATTTTTCTGTTTAATATCTGTTTTTGTTTGTGATATATTTAAGTTACGTTTTATAGTTTTTTTATATACTATGTATTTTTTTTTTATTTGCTACAAACAATATTTGTATTTGTTATGTATTTAAATAAATAAACTCTAAATTGTACACGCTATGTATCTGAGATAAGTAAATTTTCCCCTTAGAGGGAGTTTCAGCTATATGTCTAAATCTATGAATATATAATAATTAATAAATGAAAAAAATATTAAAGCATATGGTAAAATCATCGAGTTATAATCTATGGAGAGGGCATCACGCGACTAAAAACGACCTCACTTCGGCCATATTGTTATGATCGTTTTAACAGATCGTGTATAATTGTTTGTTATTTTTCAAATATTTTTAGTTTTATAATATTTTTATAAAAACTAATATTATTTTGTGAAAGTACATAATAATGGTTTCTTGTTCTCAACGTTGCTGCAGTAGCAAAATTAATGTTAATAAAAAATCTTCAGGAATAACTTTCCACAGGTTAGTATACAAATATATAAACAAAGTAATGGCCCATACTTCAGAGAATAAATTAATAGTATTCATAAAAAATCTTATATATTAAAATTTTAAAGCAAGGTAGATCATGGTATTGTTGAGAAGCTTCAAATATATCTAATTTCTTATTAACTACTGCAACATTATTATTTTTATTTCTAAATAGTATTTTCGTTGTGATAGTTGGCAAATATTTAATTTTGTTTTTATAATAACAACTTTCTTTCTTTCAATAATAACTTTTTCAATTCAACTAAATTTTTATGTGTCAGGTATTTTATAGTTATCAAATATATAAGTTTTAAAACGAACGTATTTCTTTTATTGCATACTGTATATTCATTTTATCCTTTCAAACATTATTTATATTATCTGTTTCAGATACAACTAGTTCTTTGACTGTATTTTGACTGTATCTTTATGTATAATATCTCGTGTTTTTAGTGTTTACCGCGAGATAAATTAATCATAGTTTATTAAAAATGTATTGCACTTTTTTATAGTGTATTTTTATGTATGAGAGAGTAATAAAACAATAAATTATGTATGCAAATCCCTAAACTGTTGATACGGGTGACTCAATGAAAAACAGATATTTGTCAACAAGTTTACAGAAGTATATAGGAAAACAATTTTAAATTGAGTATGACCACCAGGTATAAAGGTTGGAGCAGAATAGAATACAATAGTTGTGAGGGTTACTAATCCCTAAATAAGGTTGCCAGTGTCGGAGTGATGAAGGTTAACAGGTACTAATGAATTTGCAAGAAATGTAAGATGTTTATTTTATTGGTTATATATAACCAATAAAAGTTTAATAAGTACCTACCTATTTGCAAAATAAAGTTTAATTCTTTAGATAAAATAAAACGTTTTATTTTATCTGAAATGAGTGCATTCCACGAAGTAAGGGTTTCAACAATCAAACATTTAATTCTTTAATTCCAGGAATCTACGACAGTAATTGACTAGATAATTACCTTCTAAACTTATTCCACAGAAAATGTGATAGTGGGTTTTTCCATTCCAAATTCTTAACAGTTCACTAAAAGTAGGTACTTCAGGTGCAGTTTATTGTGTATACTAGTGTTCTGGAAAATTTGGAAGTGCCGTGTAAACGCCGAAAAATTGGTCCTTTAACAGTTAATCAAAAAACATTAATATTTAATTGTTTTAAATCATTTACAGACAAACGTTTATGTGAAAGTGTTGATGAGACCGTTGAGTTAGTTAGCAGTACACTTGGTGTTGGGAAATCTACGATTTACAGAGTTATTAAAGAAGATAAATGTGGTAGTTTTCAAATGCCACGTAATGCTCCAGGGAAACCAAAATTTCAAATAGAATATCATTTTAAAGAAGGACTTCGACGGAAAGTGCATGAATTCTTCTTTAGACAAGAATTTCCAACATTGGATAAAGTTCTTGTCTCAGTTCGAGATGATAAGGATTACCCAGAAATGAGTCAAAGTACGTTATGGAAACTTTTAAAAGAAATAGGCTTCCGCTGGAAAAAGAATCCCAGAAAGTCTATTTTATTAGAAAGAAGCGATATTGTCATATGGAGAAGACATTTTCTAAGAACCATAAAGGAAATGAGAAACCAAAAAAGAAAAATATTTTATCTTGATGAAACATGGATCAACGAGGGTCATACACCAAATAAATTTTGGCAGGATGAAACTGTTACAAGTCAAAGGCACGCTTTTGTAAATAACTTATATACTGGTTTAAACCCACCATCAGGAAAGGGACGCAGGCTGATAATAGTACACATTGGCAGTTCAGACGGTTTTGTTGAAGGTGGTTTATTAACTTTTGAATCAACTCGTACCGGTGACTACCATGAAGACATGCACGCTGATGTCTTTCAAGAATGGTTCGAACAAATGATAGATCTTCTTCCTAAGAACTGTGTAATAGTAATGGATAATGCAAGTTATCACTCCAGACTTATAGAAGGACTGCTCACAACCAAGTGGTTAAAAAAAGACTTGCAGAATTGGCTGAGTTCAAGAAATAATACGTACCATCCCGGATCTATAAGAAAGGAACTTTATTCGTTGTGTGCCCTTCATAAAGAAAAATTTAAAAAATACGAAATTGATGAAATTGCCAAAAATCGTGGAATGACAGTACTTAGATCCCCACCATATCATTGTGAATTAAACCCGATTAAACTGGTATGGACACAGATAAAGAGTGAAGTTTCAAAAAAAAATACCACTTTTAAAATTCATGATGTTAAACAGTTATTTTGAAGGCCGTAAATAATGTAAAACCTGAAAACTGGGAAAAGGCAGTAAATCACACTATTAAATAAGAGGAAAAAATGTGGAAGCTGGACAATATTACTGATAAAATGATCGAGCCAGTTATTATAATTCTTGGTTCTGAAAGTTCATCTTCTGAATCTGATTTGGATTTGTAACAAGTAGTCGTAAGTTTTATATTAATATTTTTATTCATCTATTTAACATACCTTAGACGGTTTTAAAAACCCTTTTTCTCTTTTGTAATTTTTAAAAATTAAAAAAAATGTGAATTTTTTAAAACCCTTTTTAATGTAGGCCAGTCAGTTCTATTATAGTGTGTGATAAAAGAGGTCACTTTTGTTTACATACATATAACACTTTATGACACTGAAATAATTCATTTATTTTTTACAATTATTCAAAGTAATTTTTCAATTAATCTTGAGCACGCCCATGGAGTGGTCGGAGATACCAGTTAAAATTATGCTAAATACTCTCTCGTTCATAAAAATAAACGATAGATTATGATTAAATCTTCTGAATGACTAGTCATATTTGTATAGTAGTTTTAATATTATTGAGTTCGGCCCTAATCCCACCGCCACATTGGTATGATCGTTAGCCACACCTACTGACGCCGTTTTTAATACACACGTTAATATGCTCATAGCTTCTCCATATATTCTAACTCGATGGCTAAAATAGAACTCTTTATTTAAGCAACTACAATTAAGTAAAATAAATCTTCTGATCTTCTCATAATACTAGCTATAAATTTTAATTACAATTATTAGTTATAAATTAATTTTAAAAATTAAGTATTATACTTATAATGGTTTTTTTTACGCATTTTAATGTTTTTTACAACATTTTTAGGGTTTTTTTGTTTAAATTTAAACAATCAATCATTTAGTCTCATTTTGACTTGCATCTTTAAATTAAAAAAATGAACGCGACTTCTAGTAAATGCTAGCGTGATAACATAAATCAACCCTTCTACGCATAAGGTCAGGCCAAGCCTTAATATGCCATTGCTTACACTTTACAAGGATCTCTCGAATACTTTACGGAGCGCAACCCGGAATATTAAAAATATTCAACCTCTCATTACCAAAGCTCCTTTGTATGAGCGTCAATAGAGAAACAGTTTAGTGATGGCGAAATTTTCTCTCAAAACTTAACATTGTAATATTTTACGTTTTTAAAAGTCGGTTAAGGGCCTTTTATGTTTATTTTAGAAATTATTTAAGATCAATATTCAAGTGAATAGTTTTTCATGAAATAGAAAATGTATTGCTATTAAGAAAATTTAATTACTAACTTGTAAAAATGTTTTATAAATCGAATATTTAAAAAGAATAAAGAAACTGAATAATGAAAAAATAAAACCACAGATAAGAATTATCGCATACAATTAAAAAAGTTGTAAGGAAATTACTGTTACCAATTAAATAAATTTACATAAGAGATTAATTGACTACTTTATTGATATAAATATATTTATGTCCTTTATGAAATGCAGTATTAGTAAATAATATTTACTAATACATATTATGTGATAATAAACCAGTCTTTATTAAAAAACTAAAAATTTGAGTTTTAGGAAATTTAAACTTTTAAAAGAACTCGCATTAAAATAAATAATAGTAATACATAGAATGAACAGATTAAGTCTTAAGCAAACTCCTTTCAAGATAAAACAAAATGTTTTTTTGATAAAAGCACACAATTTTTTTTGATGATAAAACAAAAAAAAAACGTTGATTATTAGAGTTCTTCTAAAATCTAATTGTATCAAAGTTTCGGTATTTTGATGAATCAGGTACCGTAAGCATCTAAACATTCCGTATAAGGGTGGCCGCACACAGAAAGAACAAAACTGTTTTAGTCAGAAATATTTTTGACTAAACGAGTCTGATGCTGATGTTTCCATATAAATGAAATGAGCTGACGCACACTGATTAGTCGTGTCTCTAAAGCATGTTTAGGCTCATTTAGTTTCAGTCAGTCTTTGTCATGGAGTTAGAATCTATGGAGAGGGCATTAGGTGACTAAAAACGACCTCACTTCGGCCATATTGTTAATATTGTTTTGAAACTTTTGACAGATCGTATATGTTTGTTTACATTTGTTGTTTTTCGAATATTTTCAGTTTTATAATACTTTTATAGAAACTGTAGTATATCGTGATAGTGCATAATAATGGTTTCATGTTCTCAACGTAGTTGCAGTAGCAGAAGCAATGTTAATAAAAAATCTTCAGGAATATCGCTCCACAGTTTAGTTTACAAATATGTAAACAAAGTAATGGCCCGTACTTCAGAGAATAAATTAATAGTATTTGACTGTATTAATTTATCTTTATGTATAATATATCGTGTTTTCAGTGTTTACCGCGATATAAATAATAGTTTATTAAAAATGTACTGCACTTTTTTAGATTATGATTAAATCTACTGAATAACTAGTCATATTTGTATAGTAGTTTTAATATTATTGAGTCTGGCCCTGATGTCACCGCTATATTGGTATTATCGTTAGCCTCGCCTACCTACGCCGTTTTTAATACATACGTTAAGGTCGATTCAGACACATCAGTCCCGTCATAGTCTCCGCGCCGAACCGATCCTGTTTGGTCACAGAACTATCAACTATCTGACAGCTGGGAAACTGTTTGTCAACTGATGAGTGTGAATGCCGGCAACATTTTGTATTAAAGAATATTTTGTATGACGGATTGTTCGGTTCGGCGCAATCACTGTGACGAGACGTGACTGATGTGTCTGAATCGACCTTTAATATGCTCATAGCTTCTCCATAGATTCTAACTCGATAGTCTGTGTGATGTTGATTACCGGATCGTCGTTTTGTGTCAAAACATATTAATGTACGCAGACGCAACGTGTTTTTGAAATTCCCTTCTTGAAACCGCTCTAGTAGTCAACAAGAAACATGTGGAAATAGTGATATTTTGCTTGTAGGAGGAACCACCAGAGGAACCACCAACAAAAACGATTTCGTTTCAAACAAAAACGTTTTTGACTAAAACAGTTTTGCTCTTTTTGTGTGCGACCACACCCTAAGTATTTGGCCACAGCCACCTTTATTTCCAAGCCATGAAGTCTAATTTGGTAACAATGCGTGGTAGTCCGACCGTAGTTTCATAGATAAAAAATATATATGCGTGGTTGTGTTTATCATTTCACATAGGAAGGAAGAAAATATTAATATAAGTGAAATTTCATTAAGTTTAGAACTTTTAGAAGATTCTTAACGATAATTTAAAAGGCAAGTATAAATATAACCTACAAAACAAACTGAAAACAATAATAATACTTTTGCTTCTTGTTACAAAATAAACTGAAAACTGAAAATAATACTTGTGTTTTCGGTTACAGATGCCTTGGCATTGTTGTGTAGCTGGTTGCAAAACCAATTATGCAATTACTTTAAAAACGAGACAGGCAGAAAATACGTTTTCGTTTCCCAAAGATACCCAAAGAAGGTATACTTTGTTATGCTCTATTCATAGAGAAGGCTATACAATTACCAAATCTTCCGTAGTATGTGTCAAACATTTTCACGAAGATGATGTTTAGCGGACTGAATAATGAGAAGATAAAGATGGAAATGTACGCATTGAAAAGTTAATATTTCCCTAATTAAAAGACAAGACAATGCAGTTCCTAATATATTTCCTGAACTACCATCATATCTAACTGTTCGTTGTACTAAGGAAAGAAGTAATCCCGAAGACAGAAGAAACTTTTTGCATAAGAAGAGGGAAAAAGAGATATCAGAATTCTTAATCAATGATTTAATAGATTCATTTGAATCATTTTTAAGAGACTTAGACAATATTATCCCAATGAAAAACTGGACGAATAAAATTACAAGTGACTGTGTATATTTCTATGTATTAAACATTAATCAGTTAGGACATGAGTATGATAATATTACTGTAATAGTTAGCAGTAATTTTAGTGTAATCATCAATGTAGGTAAGAATAGATTAAGTAGTAATGATTCGAAATGGTTTTATAAGATAGTAAATTAACAAGACGATCACAATTAGAGAACTTACTTCGTCGATATAGTTCGGTTTTTTAGATAAGTGATAAAAAATTTGAGTATTACATTCAAAAATCTTTTGAGAATATTCAAGAAACATATGCTATTTAAAATCGATATAAAAGATATAAATAGTATGTTACGGTCAACTGAATAACCCCATTGGGTTATCGAATCAATAATTCAACACATTTTTCATGTATACCTCTTTAACATATATGTATTTGGTCTACAAACAAATCTGACAAACAAACTATTCATATTTTAAATTACTACTTTCGTAAACCTAAGTATGAAAATTCAATGTCTGAGTATGGCAGCCAACAGAAAAGATCTGCTTTCAAAGCATGCTGAATTGCATAGTAATTATAAAATGTGCGAGAAATATTTTGAACCGGTGTACATGTCCGAAGGAAGACCTTATTTATACAAGCACATCTAAGGATTTTCTCGCGCAGCCAATATTCAAAACTAACAGACCCTTAAAGAAATATATAAGGCTATAAGGTAAAACTTTTTATTTATTCACAATTATCAGAATCAGTATCTACTTATATAAGTTGTTTGTTATTTTTCATAATATAAACAGGATCTAAAATTGTTAAATTTAATGATCTTTTATCAGCATTATTAAGAACATATCTTATGGATACATACTGAGTAATAATTTATGTTGTGGTTTTAGGTAAAACTGAAATAAATAATGTGCAGCCAGTTGCCATTAATATTCTAACTTATGACAAACATAGTACTATACCTGATACTTTAATGGAAGAGTTTCTGGTAACAGGTAATTTTATTTATTGCTCCTACAACTGTATTATGCATTCCTCTAATCACTAATAATCACTAACATATCTACTTTGAACGTTTATATGTTATTTGGTCATTAAATATATTTTTATATTTCAGATGTTGTTGTTAATAGGCAGGAAGTGTCTACTTCACATAGGCTCCAATACTCCTCAATGCTTCACCCCATATGCACAATCAGCTGCAACACAAACCCCCTCAAAGTTATCTTGTGGTACACCAAGAAAAAGCAAAATGAGGTTAAAAATAAAAACTTTACATGCGAATGGAAAGAAAGCGTGTGCCTCCTCCAAAAAGAAGGATGATGATAAATCTTATTTAAGTAAATTTTTTTAAATGTGTGACAAGTAAACAAACCACTTGCACAAATAGTGAGAGCTCAGGCAATTTTAAAAACTAAACCTTCAAAAAGTAGAAGGTATTCTGATAAATATAAACAATTTGCATTAACAATATATTTTTGGGAACAAGATCCTATGCTTTTAAGGAAAGAATATTGTACTTACCCTCAAAACGAAGTCTTCAGAAAATTACTGAAAATTTGGTCTGTAAATCTGGTTTGAATAATGACCAAATATTTGATGCCCTAAAGTTTTGCATTTGCAAGCATTGAACACAATGTTGTATTAAGACAAGCACTGTAGTATCTGTATTGATGAAATGTCTACTAAAAGTAATTTATTTTTTAATACAGGTTCTGATCAGATTGTTGGTACATATGATACAGAAAATGGGAAAAAGGAATAAATTCCTGCACAAAATGTACTTGTGATAATGGTTCGAGCCTTATATTCAAATGGGATACAACAACTAGCATATCGCGTTGTAAACACTATTTTTGAAGCAAATCACCTTCTTTCTATTATAAAAGAATGTATTTCTAACCTATTTCAATCAGGATTATATGTGAATTGTCTTGATACTGATATGGGATCGAATTTTCTAAACTTGAGTAAATTACTGTTGATTTCTCCAACTAACTCAGAATTTGATGTCAATGGACAAAAATATATTTATATATTTGATCCATGTTATTTAATTTAAGCCACTAGACTAGAAATACCTTAAATAATAATGTTTTTTTATTTTGATGACAAAAAAACATCTTGGTCATTTATAAAAACTTTTTATCATGAAGATAAAAAGCAGTTTTATAAGTGTGCACCAAAACTAACATACTCCCATATATATCCCACATCTTTTGAAAAAATGTGAGTAAAACTAGCATCTCAAATTTTAAGTAGCATTGTTGCAAGTTCTATGTATACTGTTACGATAAATTCTGACACAAAACCGTAAACATATTTATTACTAATATTCTTATTCATTCAAGTATTTTTCTAGATCATATACCACCGACTCGAACTCTCCAGAAGGGAATCGAATAAAAACAACAACCAGCCAGCGGCTCGACCCTTCGAAAAAAACATGTTTACCTTCCACACTAAACGAGAAGGACATCGACTCCTTCGCCGGTGTTCTAGTCTAGCAGCTGTTTTCGTATAAATATAACGAATCTTTCATTCTGGAATCAGTCAGAAGATAATATCGCGGCGGGTTTTTTAAAATGTAACGCTCGTATAAATAAATTATGTAATTATTAGTGTAAGATAATTTAGTATAAATAAACTTTAAATTAAATTGTAAGTGTTACAAATATAGAACCTTTGATAAATAATAAAGACAATAAATTAGAATTACATATACAACAAATATAGCAATACATATATTTCTCTTGGTATTCTTCCATCAGCTGCATTGGGAACAATAGAAATTATTGAACAATTTAATAATTTGTTTGATATTTTAAATTCTACTGATAAGAATAATCCTCATAAATTAAAAAATATATTTAAAAGAACTGATTTTTAGATCAATTACCTAAATTCCATGATACATTTAGTACATAAACTGAAAATATTAAATAAAACAGGAAAATATGTAACATGTCCTTCGCGATCAAAAAAGTGTTGGATTGTATCAATTAATGATGTTAAAAAGATTTGGGATAACTTATCGTCTCATGATTTTAAATACTTAAAAACAAAAAGACTTAACCAATACTGAGTGGAAAATGATTTTGCTAGTATAATACAACAAGGTAAAAATTTCATCAATCCAACTCCTATACAATTTCAGAGTGTATTTAAAAAACTATATTGTCAACATTTTTTGCATACTCCAGAAATATGTTGGCTACATGGGCCCAAATGATACAATTGTCTACCGAAGAATTTAAAACAATTTTTTTTATTGAGTTAATGCCTCGACAACTATGATCATTGGTACGGTACAGTCAGGTACCTAGTCTAGTGTGGTGTGTGTGTGTGTGTGTGTGTGTGTGTGTGTGTGTGTGTGTGTGTGTGTGTGTGTGTGTGTGTGTGTGTGTGTGTGTGTGTGTGTGGAGTAATTGTCTTGATACTTAGCAAAGTCGACGTCATTGTCTTTGCTAAGAGACGCTAATTGTATCCGAACGTCATTTATTGATATATTTATGTCACATGCTACATTAAAATGAATGTATTTTTGTAAGTGCGCATATGTAACTGTTTATATGTATACATTTGTGTAATATTTGTTTGTTTGTATATATATATATATATATATATATATATATATATATATATATATATATATATATATATATATATATATATGTATATATATATATATATATGTATATATATATATTTAAATATATATATATATATATATATATATATATATTTTGCTTTCGTATTCTGAGAAAGCATCATCAGTTGATCTAAAAAGTACAATATGAGAACCACACAATCATGGAAAAGATGTTATAAGTGTTACCTTAAAAAGTCATGTAGCAGTTAATGATATTAACAAGTTTGTGAATAAAACTCAAGTAAATGGACATTATACGGTAATATTGTATAAACAATCAATTAATTGACAATATTTAGCAACTTATTAAAAAATTAGCACAGCAACTAACCATGTGGTCTAAAGTATAAGTAATATTTTACTTTATCTTAAGTAGTGAAAAAGAACCAAGAAAATCATAGATTTACTTTCAACTATTTGATAATTATTTAGCTTTGATTTTAACTTTAGGTAGCATTATTAAAGTGATTTTAATAAAAAAATATTTTAGAAAGTAGTGTAAATGAAGTTACCCATCAAAGCCTTACAGCTGCCGCCGGGAAAATGGCGTTAATTGAAACAGACCGAACTAAACCGTGAAAAGACAGCCAACCTTGAGAATAAAAATTTGATAGAACAACAAGGTAGAAGTACCACCCCAAATAATTGGGCGGCTTATTTAAAAGTTTAAATGAGTTTGGATGACAACCCGCTTGTAAGAGACAAACCAATAAGAGAAATTGGTATTATAACAGCAATTCCTCGCATTAACCAGTCTAGAACGAACAAACAGGCGAAATTCATTCAACCTCATATATAATTAATAAACGTCAAAATTGACGACAGAGAAGATCGCTGGGAATGATATATTAGAAAACGATAACATCGAGGAAAGCTGGAAAAAACTCAAAAATAACATAATTTACGCAGCTTCAGAATCACTTGGAGAGAGAAAAGTAACGAACACCAACATATCAAAAAAAGAAAACACCATGGTTTAAGGAGGAAGGGGAGACAAAATTTGAAAAAAGAAAAAAGCCTTTTTACTAAAAACGAAACACATTCAAAAAGAAACATGGCTAGACTAATTTCGATCCCTATTTGCTGAAGGTGTCGATAATGAACCACCAACACCAGAGGTGACGACAAACAAAGAAATAAAAATTGAGGAGGAAGAGGTAAAGGAAACATTAGTTAAATTAAAAAACAGAAACGCACCAGCAGAGGACAGAACACCGAATGAACTTCTAAAGTACAAAGGACCAGATCTAACCAAAAAACTATCGACACTAATCTAAAAAATAATAGAACAAAACAAAATTCCTTAAGAATGGAGATCAAGCATCCCAACACCCTTCTTCAAAAAGGGAGACAAATTGGACCCGGGAAATTACAAAGTAATTAATTTATTAAACACAACACTAAAATTAACAACCAAAGTGATAACAAATAAATTGAATGAAATAAGAACACTAGCAGAAGAACAACAAGGTTTTAGGTCGCGAAGATCATGTACCGATGCTATATTATAATTATTATGAGGTAAATGTAAGATAAATCATTAGAATACTGGCATACCTTTGTTTCGTGGACCTTATAAAGGCATTTGACCGGGTCAAATTAAATGACGTTATCCACTTACTGTACGCAAGAGAGATACCTCTAGAAATAATCAAAACGATCAAAAATATCTACCAAAACAACGCAATAAAAGTAGAAGTAAAAGAACTAACCAACCCTATTGAAGCTGGCAATGAGGTAAGACAAGATCAGCTATACAGACATTATAGTGTTATTTTTAAAGTATTAAAATATCCTTTTATGATTTCTTTAGTGTGGACTACCCTGGATCGTTTGAGGTTTTGGCAGTGCCTTTGAGTTAAAATGTGCTTATGTCGTGACAAAAAAGCCTGTGCAAAAAGCCCATACACGACTAGACAAATAAACAACTCGAGTTCCTCTAACATCTATATATTCTTTGACAAACATTCTAATGTTTTGACTTGTTGAAGAAGAAACATATTGTGCACTTGCTATAACAACATCCACTAAATGACGTTCTTCTGTTTTAGTGAGTGTAAGGGGATGGCCAATAATACAATCTTGCGTTCGTTAAATGACGAGAACTTAAACCTGCTCTCACTGCTTCCACAGCTCGTTCAAGCATGACTTCAGAACAGTTTACATACTGCCTTGTTTCCAATTTTTTTTCTTTTTATTGACATTTTGATTGGTCTTTGAACTAAAAAAAAAATTAGGTAAATATTGACATGCTATTCTACAAAAAACTTAATACTTTATGGCGTTAAAAGCTCAAAAAAGCTATTGAGTTTCCTTTAAAATGACTGTAAAAAACATTTTATATTAAAATATAAAACAAAAATTAAAAAAAATGACAGGTCAACAGTGCCCACTTGGATTTTGTTTTATAAAGAATCTAAAATTCGAATATATTTGTTCTGTTTTGAGTTAGACAGCGACAGAATAAAAATTCGTTAAAATAAAAATTTTCTTGGGTTAACCATTAAAGTTTATCTTCTGTAATTTCCCGGGTCCAATTTGTCTCCCTTTTTGAAGGGGGGTGTTGGGATGCTTAATCTCCATTCTTAAGGGATTTTGTTTTGTTCTATTATTTTTTAGATTAGTGTCGATAGTTGTTTGGTTAGATCTGGTCCTCTGTACTTTAGAAGTTCATTCGGTGTTCTGTCCTCTGCTGGTGCGTTTCTGTTTTTTAATTTTTTTTAATGTTTCCATTACCTCTTCCTCCGCAATATTTATTTCTTTGTTTGTCGTCACCTCTGGTGTTGGTGGTTCATTATCGTCGCCTTCAGCAAATAGGGATCGAAATTAGTCTAGCCATGTTTCTTTTTGAATGGGTTTCGTTTTTAGTAAAAAGGCTTTTTTCGTTTTTTCAAATTTTATCTCCCCTTCCTCCTTAAATCATGGTGTTTTCTTTTTTTGATATGTTGGTGTTCGTTACTTTCCTCTCTCCAAGTGATTCTGAAGCTGCGTAAATTATGTTATTTTTGAGTTTTTCCCAGCTTTCCTCGATGTTATCGTTTTCTAATATATCATTCTCAGCGATCTTCTCTGATATTCTTTTCCTGTATAAGTATTCCGTGGATTCCGTATTTAGTCCTTCGACTTGATTTTTGTTTGTGTTGGCGCCGTTTTTTTGGTTGGGAAGTGTTTTAGGATTATTCTTATTTTACATAATACTGGGCTGTGGTCGCTACGTACATCTGCTGAGTTGAAGCATCCTACGTCGATTATTTTTGATGGATGTATATCTCTGTTGGTTATAACATAATCTATTATAGATCTTTGTCCACGGGTGTTACTAAATGTATATTTGTGTTCGTATTTATGGTCAAAATTAGTGTTGTTTATTCTTAGTTCGTTATTCGTGCATAATCTCTCTATCCTAAATTATAATGAAACAAATCTATCAGATGGCTCTGGCATCAAAATATGTGTATTTCTACGTGAGACAAAATACCCGGAAAGATACATAAATGCCACTAAAAACGCAGTGTCTCTAAGTGTGTCTTCGTAGTTCTCTGGTAATATTGGCAATCTTATTTTTAAGTCGCCTACTTTAAAATATATAATATGACTGAACTGGCAATATGAAGGAGTCAAATAAAATTAAATTTTTTCAATAAGTAACAAAAACCAAAATTTGTTTAATATATAAGAGAAAACGATATATATATATATATATATAATATATATAATATATATATATATATATATATATATATAATATAATATAATATATATATAATATAATATATAAATATATATATAATATATATATATATATGTATAAATATATATATATAATATATATATAATATATACATTATATATATATATATATTATATTATATATATATATATATATGAGAACGATTTCCTAAGTAGAAATTAAAGCGTCGGTTAACTTAGTTTTAACTTAAAGTGTGGCGTATTCCAAATAAAAATAGTAAAAATTATAAAAAATTAAATAAAATTATAAAAATTTACTTACAAAAAATTAAATAAATTAGATATAATTATATAAAATTAACTAAATTTAAGAAAAAGGCGTAAAATTAAATTAAAGTATATAAAATAAATAAAATTATAGAAAACGTATATAAAATTATACAAAAAAATTATAAAAAAATAAAAAAACAAAAAAAATTAAATAAAGTTGAATAAAAAATTTTTAAGTAATTATAAAAAATTATATAGATAATAATAAAAATGTATATGACGAATAAATTCTTTTTTATATTTAACAAATTTTAACACGTACCAAAATCATTAAACACAATTTGTAAAGAAAAAATTTAAATTTTTTAAAATTTTTAAGGATATGAATGTGTAGTCTAATTATAACAAAATATTATTAATTTAGTAATAAGCAGATATAAAATTTTATTCAACTACAAATGGTAATAAGATACTATAAGAACTGTTCACTTCTGTCGGCACTCTTGTACTGCCACGCTCTTTTTGTTCGAATGGGTCACCGGTGACCCCACCTTATGGTTGATATCTCAATTATCTCACATTGGAGTTTTACGGTTAAGATTGATTCTAGTAGTGAAAAAAAAAACAAAAATAGATTAATTTTTACTATATACCTAGTTAATAAATAAGCAAAAATTATTAGGGTAATATATTTCGGAATCAGATTTTGATAACCTTTTAAATGAAGTATTAGATGTCCTCCTTTTTATTAAAAAAATTGGGGGTAACGCTATCTTCGGCTAAGGGTCCTTTCAAATACCCAAACTTTGATACTGTTAGATATTAGAAATTTTAAATTGACATGTACAAGCGATTTTGTTTTATTTTAAAATGAACACAGATAAGAGGGGCACATTTATTCCCTCTTTGTATATAGCATGTGTAATAATACAAATTTAAAGAAGTATTAACGAGTTTAACGTTGCAACTGATCTAAATTTATTGATATACAAGATATTTTCGATATTTTTTTAACCAGAATACACATTTAATAAATTAAAAACGAAATTATGTTGAAACAACAAAAAACACTACTTTACTTTAACAATTTATTGAACATCTTCAGACGTAGCTTATGCAGATCACGTTACACACATTGTCAAAATTTGTACATGATAATATAAATATACACAAACTGCAATGGGTTTTTAAACAGACAAACAGATATTTCATAGTAAAAAGAAACTGGTGTAGAGCTATATGACTATCTAATTAAATTTTCGTAGAAATATTTTTAATATCAGCTGGTTCATTAGTAATCATATAGTAGTTGAAATGTAAATTTTTATTTAAATGCCTTCTTTGTTAACATTTTTGCAAAGTAATATTACTGAAACATTGTATTGTTGTTCGCACTTTATATTTGGTCCGTTTGATTTTCACAATAGTTGTTCAGTATGTTGCTTCGAAATCTATGTACAGAATAGCGTACATCAGGTTACTCTTGTTTAAATTGCTATTTATGCATATTTCTGATTACGAACATCATAGTATACAACAAGCTGCAATTGGATATTTTTTACAGGTTAAATAATAAAAAATTTATAAAGTCAAATATATTAAACGATCGGAATACATACTTCCATTTATAAAAAAAAATGTTAATTTTCGTAATATTGAAAATACTAGCGGAGGCTAGAGTGGTAAGTTAACAAAGGCGATGTTAAATAATGCCAAATTTCAAAAATTGTTACAACAAAATTAATTGCCCAAGAATCTTTATGGAATAACTAGAAATGCAGCAGATCTAAATGATATTAAGGATGAAGAGCCAGATTATGAAAATTATGTTAAAGATAAAGGATTAGGCCATAAAGATGGTGACACTAAGAACCGTTACTATTTATAACTGGGAATAAGCCACAATTAAAGATAAAAATACGTTTATTGACGTTTCATTTTCCAATTCGGAAATCGTTCTCAAAATACAAACGATTTCCGAATTGGAAATTGAAACGTCAATAAACGTATTTTTATCTTTAATTGTGGCTATATTACAGTTATAAATAGTAATTAATTTACAATGCCACAAGAAAATAGCTTCAGAACAATACTAAGAACCGTCTTATCAAATATTCTACAAATAATTAGTAGAAAATATTAAGTCAAATTATTTTAGAGTCAACGAAAAAAAAAAAAATCACAATATGAAACTTTGCACAAAAATGGAAATAAAAACTTTATTGACTTAACGTATAGCTGGCGTTATATAACAAAATCTCATTTTACGAACTTTATTAATTTAGCGTATGGCCATTTTATACACACCATATCGCAATTTATCATCTAAATCGTTTAAGTATATATTTAAAGTTGGTGTCAAATAGGAAAAGTGCAGTAGGTCCTTATCATATTTCTTTAAGTGGTATTCGGCAATTATTTACTGTATGTTCTGTCTCTAGGTGAAACACGGTCTCATTTGGCAAAGATTCTCATCTTCGATTTATAAATGGAGTCTGCGCAAAGTCCATGTCTTGTTCATATCCTGCTAAGAGCTGATGATGACCATTATTTTCAGGAGTCAAAGTCAAAACCTGGAGGAGTTCCTGTGATGCATCCACTAAAGGATCATTTGGACAATTTAAAGTCAAACTCAAGGTAATTACATCTTTAGTTGGTGTGGTTTTCTACAGTTTAATCAATTTGAGTTGGCAACAGCGATATCTGTGTATATTGGTAATTACGGATTTTTAAGCATTATTTGGAGCTCTCGAAGCAGACCATGTCGCCGATTGAGAACATGATATGGGTTAGTTGTAGAAACCATTAGTAGAAACCATTCTGTTGGTGTGGACTTGATCGTTACATATATTACATGCCTGGCGGCACTAAGCTACCTATCTACAGCTCTGAGCTCTATTTAGCCATATAGGAGAACAGTATTCAGCTGTGAAGTATAGAAGTGCAACAGCTGAGCACGTAACTGTTCCTACTGAGGATCCGCAGACATTCCTTATGGTATTGTTGCAGATTTTTAGCTTTTCTTTAGCAGTATTCTCCAGGTGTTTCTTTAATAGGAGTATTTTATCTAGAGCATTTGGGGATACAATTGGGCGTGTGCAACTAGGTGTCAATGTTTACTTTAAGTTCTGGGTAAACCATTTTGTTGTTTAAGTAAAAACCACTTACCTCGGTTTTATTGGAATAAGGCGGGAGCCATTTGGTTTTGGATCAACGTGTTCTCACTTATTTGTATATTAAAATTCAATGAGTTCTTACTCCCTTGTATATTGAAATATTTTAGTTCTATTAAGAAGTATATCAGCACTATACATACTAAATAGTAGCAGTACAAGTATGGAGCCTTTGGAAGGCCGTAATTCAGTGTTCTCTGCTTACTCTATTTCCCGTCGATACATGAAAGTTTCTACTATTTCCAGTATGTTATTTAAAAGTCAATCGGCCATTTTGCATAAAATTATTTTGACGAGATTATAGATTAGACCATCTTGCCAGACCGTAAAAATATGCAGCCCTAAAATCAATGAATACAACAAACTTCTTTTTCTTTCTTTGGAAACCTACCTTTGAATAATTTGGAAGAATCCAGAGATTATATAGATGTATTTTATAAAGTTAGGCCGATATTTAAGAACATAAAAAAACAAATGTCTTAAACTTTTAGTTTAAGTTAGTATGTAAAAAAGAGTGGCGTGGCATATGACTCCACTTTGTATTAAGGAAGCACCACTGAGTTATAAGGGGTGCTTCCTAAGATAAGCAAATAAAACAAAGTCAGAACAAAAATTATAGAGTTTACTCGAAAGAAGTGTACAGTGCTTACGGAGATGCCATTATGGTAAATTGAGTGAACAAGAGGTCCATGGTGACGACCTCAAATTTTTTTGGCATTGGAGAATCAGACAGAGGCAAACAATACTCTAAAATGAAAAATCTCTGTATAGAAGTGACAAGGCCGATCTAACATCGATGAATTTTTGGTCAGAACTTCGAAAATATTGTGCATTATTATCTGTTTCAAGAAATAAACAGCTTGATCCAATTACTTTTTAATTTCAACTTTCACTGTCTCATTAAATTTGGTCAGATTAATTCACTGTGTAAGCATTTCCAAATCATTTCTGATTATTTGAGCAGTCTGGTTATTTCCTATCAGTAGTTCAGTTTTATAGTATCGACCACTTCCAAAACATGATAAAAAAGACACTAGGTACAAAACAAAGAATTGCAAAACAGGGCGTTTCTCGTTAAAAATATACAAAGTTTAATATTTATTTATCTAACAATAGACAAAGAGTTTCAAAAGTTTTTCACTGAACAAATTAGTATAATTCTCATACAGAAGATACTTATAAGTTTTATTTAACTACCTATGTAGAGATAAATGACAGAATAATGTAGACTGTTTTAGCTTCTATTTAGACTATATTTGTTTTCTTGTTTCTACCAAGAATTATGTTTCTTTAATACAAACAATTAAATATATTTTTTTATTACTCGAAGTTGAACCCAAGTGTTGTACAATTTAATATAGTCCTTAAGTAATTATTGTACAAAAAGAAATTGTAAATTCTACACTTTAAAATATTATGATTTAAGCGAAATTGTTTTAATAAAATATTGATATTAAGAAAGATACAGGGTGTTAAAGTGGAAACTTAAAATTTTAATTTTGGCTATAACTTTGATGTTTGTAAACATTTGTGTAAAAAACTTTTTTACTGGGTACTATTAAGCATTAAAAATTATAATTAGATGCATAATTTAATGTAGCTTGTAAAGGGCGCCGCATATGCCACATAGGTGGCATACATTTGCACTTAATTTTTTTTGCTGTTTAAGTTACCGGTGTTTGTGATAAAAAATCTTAAAGATACATTACTTTAACACTAAAAGGTATATTGGTTAATAACTTCAACACTCAACAGTTTTCGAGATAATCGCATTTTACAAATCAAGCACATAATTCAGATTTAACGCAATTACTCCAGGCAACGAAAGAAAATTAACAAAAATATCAATACTTCTGAATTTTGGAATAAATTATTATTTGGTATAAATATTTATTAAAGGTAATAGGATTTTTTTCAATATGATTTGCCAGCTTATGTCTTCTTCTTTTCATGGCGCCGTCTCCATTCGAAGGTTGGCGATCCAAATGGCAATTGTGGTTTTGGAAACTGCTGCGCGAAAGATTTCTGCGGATGAGCGGTCGAACCATCCCCTTAGGTCTTTCAGCCATGAGTTCTGACGTCTTCCTACTGATCTTTTGCCCTGTACTTTTCCTTATAGTATAACTTGAAGTAATTCATATTTTTCGCCTCTCAACACATGACCCAAATATTGCATTTTCCTCTCTTTGATTATTCTTAGTAATTCTTTTTGTTTACACATTCGACGAAGTACCTCAACATTAGTAACTCTTTGTACCCATGCAATTTTCAATATTCGTCTGTAATACATACAGCAGGATAATTTTCAATACGATTTGACAAAATACCGGAATGATTAGATTTTAGATCAAACATTTTAGTTTTGTATTCAATTAAAGTCATAAACAAAATATTTTATTTATAAACTAAATTAAGAAATAATTCACTAAATACAATTAAACTTTTTACTAAAATTTTTTTAATAAATTAACTAATTCATTTGTCAATACACTTCATAAAAGATCATCGTATATTAAATACCATCATTGGGTCTAAAGAAACTGCTGCAGTATGTATAATAAGTATTATATTATATAATAAATATATTATAATAATAAAGCATTCGTTTGAGATTTTGATGAAATAAATAATAGTATCTCACCACATGACCAATGAATATGATCACGAATGATCCAACGTTCAGGAAAATTATATTTAATTAAGTTCTCACTCCCTTTCTCTATAATCTGATGATTTACCATCTTGATAAACCACATATTTCGACTTAAGTTTGATCACAATTCTTTCAATAAATCAATAAAATCATTTTATAAAAACTGTAAATAAATCTCTCCATTCAAATCAAAAGGAATTCGCATGTCCGTAAAAAATAATTACAAATGATACCAAACTATACGATATGCATTTAAAACATAAATTTTAAATAAACGTATGGTTTGAAACCATTGGTAAATTGAATTTACAGATTATACAATTAAGCGACAACAAAAATTCTCATCATAATCTACATTCTTAAATTTAAAATCAGTCTTTTATATCGAAAATAGGAAAAATTATAAATTACAGTCCACTTTTTTATTAATTAAAAATAGAACATTTACACTCATGTTTGCAAAGGTTTACTTTTCAGTTTTATAAAATTACGTGTTATCTCTTATTACCGCAAGATAAAATTACTACTGGTTACAAAGAACGATAATAAAAGTTTATATTATACAAGATTACACTTTAGAGAAAATCTCAGGTTGCGCTTTTTATATTTATTCTAACTAAAGGTAACTAAAACTAATTCTTTTGTTATTATAATACTGGTAGACGTATATTTACATACAGGAGAAAAAGTGATACGTTAAAATTTATTTATATACTAGCTGTCCCTGCGAACTTTCTAACGCCTTAGAAACAAATATATACAGCAGAAATTCTGTTAACAGCCACCTCAATACAACAGTTTTAAGGTTACTGAACATATCATATATGTGGGTGCATAAGTTGATACCTCTGAACAACGGACACTCTTTACAATGACTTAGTACAAAATTTGCCTTTAGTTTTACTAAGAAATTATTGTAATTTTACCCAGCAATAAAGGAGAGCCAGCTAAAGACGATTCTTCCTCTTCTTACGGTTCAGGTGTTGGCGAACAGCATAGCTGTCATAACTTTACTTGCAGCTATTCGGAATAGGCCGGTTATAAACGCTATAAAACACTTCCTTAGGTTATGAAGCCAAGATATTCTTCCTCTGCCTGGTCCTCTCTTTCCAAATACCTTGCTCTAAAGAATGAGTTACAATAAGCCATATCTGTGTTCATTTCTCAAAACATGGCCAAGATATTTTATTTGCGCTCTTGGATTGTGTTAGTGATCTCGCATTCGTTGCCCATTCTACGTAGGAGCTCAATATTAGTCACACGATATTTTCATGAAATTCGTAAGATGCACATATAACACCAGATCTCGAAGGCCTCGAGATTTCCTTAAGACACTTCCAAGAGCGTCCATGCCTCTACCGTATATTATTGTAGAAAATACCTAGCATCTGATGATAGAGATTTTGGTACTAAGTGGTAAATCGTGACTTCTGAAACGAGACTTTATCTTTATGAACGCTGATTTAGCTTTCCTATGAGTTGTTTTATTTCAGTAGAGTGGTAACATTGACTGTTTATGTTAGTACCAAGATATGTGTAGCTGTTTACCTTGTCAATTGGCTGTTGGTTGACTAAAATATGTGTTTTTAATATTTCGAACTTACTAACTACCGTGTAATTTGTTTTGTTCGTATTGACATTCAGCTCATACTCTTGACTTATATCTGCTAGGCGACACTTTATTGTCTGTAAACCATTGAGGCTATCTGAAAAAACTACTGCGTCGTCATGATAGCTTATGTTTAGAGGTTAAAACACTTTACATTTGTATTTAGGTATAAAAAACATATAGTTAAACTTTTTAAAAAGTGTCTGTACACTTTTAGTACACTTTTTAAAAAGCGTACTGAATAAAAAAATTTATACTGTAGCATAACATTTTCGGTCTAATCAGATCTTCAGTGCCTTCTTATGTAATTAAAGCTAACACTAAATTTGTAGCTGTGACATCTATATATTCTTCTTCTTTAAGTTCTATCTTCTATCGAAGGTTGGAAATCATCATGGCTATGCGGACTCTGTTGACTGCCGCTCTAAAAAGTTCTGCATTACTGCATTCAAACCATTCCCTTAAGTTCTGAAGCCAGGATATTTTTCGTCTTCCCACATTTCGCTTTACTCGGATTTTGCCCTGCATAATAAGTTGTAATAATGCGTATTTTTGCCCTCTCATCACATGTCCCAAGTACTCAAGTTTTCGTCTTATATGGTTTTACATTATTCCAAATTTAAATTATACTGTGACTCTAGGTCGATGACATTGGATCAAAAATTAATACTTGAGGAGCTACATGTCCCTTGCACGGTTTGAACACGTGGTTTTTGTCAGTTAAAACGACACAGACCAACTGGCTGAGGTGACAGGAAATATAATTGAAGAAGACCGCTTAATATGACGAGGTATGGGTGTGTTCAGAGACTAATGTAATTTTTAAAAATTATAAAATTTATTTTGTTGTAATAAAACCTAATATCTTAGTGATGAAAACCTTTATTTAAAATTAAATTTGTTTAAATGATAATATTTAGTGGCTTAAATCTGCAAATCTCTATTATTGAAAAACAAATTAAGTTGAAATCTAATGAAATTGAATGATATAGGTAATGGATTTTGACAAGAGCTATGACCTTGTAAATAACAGGTATAGTTGTGTATTGAATCGGCATGACTCATAGCTCTTGTCCAAATCCATTACTTCTAATATTTATTACCTTAAATCTGCAAATCTCTATTATTGAAAACCAAGTAAGTTATTAAATTAGTGGAGATAATGTTGAGGTTGAATCTATCACATCATATGTAGTATGAAAATTAATTAAGGCAGAAAATGAAAGGAAGTGATGTGGTACTATCCACATACTAGTGTAAGGAATGGTATAAAAAGTAGTATATATTAGAAGATTAAGTTATAATCCAATTAAACTGAAGTTACTTTTTTTTTGATTGGGTAATGGTGGTTGCCTAACAACGGTAAGAGACCTGGTGTGTAAATATCTGAGAGTTTAAAAATTTTAATTAGTAAAATCAATAAACCTATTAAAAAGTTTTATGAGATAATATGATAACAGAATATGATATTCTAACTATTATTATATTGTAGTTTTTGTTAGTGTTAATATAGTGAACTCTATGGTGAAGTATGGTAAAATGAATATAAATAAAGCTGAAAAAGAATGAATGAAAATATTCACTTAACCAACTCGATAAACAGTCAATCTAATCCCCTCACAGTTAACTCAACCTATAGTCTCTATTATTTCCTTCTTTCTCTAATGTCTCCTCTACACATCGACAGACGCTTCCGCGGACGACATCTACGTATGCATCTGGAGATGTGTGCGGGGTAGGCCAATGAATAAGTTATAGAACCTCTGAATTTCAAAGGACGAGCTCGTCGTTTGTCACCGTGTCTGCACGGATCGGCATCTGAAGTATTATCAAACCAGAAGTACCACTTTTCTAAAGTAAACCCTGTGGGTAATTTCATCATCTGTTGTTTATATATCACGTCCGCGACTGCGTCTGCTAGATATTAGATTGTTGTCGGTTTTTTTAGAACAGATCAAAGGGATTCAGGTTTCACAGTGAATTCGTAGTAAACGATTGCTTATTGAGTTTTGTATTTTATTATAAATATTTCGCTAAAATGTCCAAGAGTCCTGAAGAAACGTTCAAATTTATAGAGCTAGACCAGGCAGAAAACTGTCTTTGGAACCCAAAACATATATGCCACAAAAACAAAAATATTGTAAGTATGAAACGAATAAAATGTGTGAATTGACAAAGTTCAGAAGAACTGAAAGAGAGGTGATGAAAATACTAAAAATAGGGCTAAGCTCAGAGGACTTTGTTTGAATTTCGTTGCTATGAATGGTTCTTGGAGATATTGTGTTAGGGGTTGTTAATACACATCTATAATGTAGTTTTAACGAATGGTTGTTTTTACAAATACTTGAGAATGTAGATAAGTAGTGTTAAAAGTTAACTTGATCTGTAATGTTATAGAATTAAACTTAAAATGTATATTTTTTTTTTATCTTTGGTTTATACTAAATTAACATACATTATCTCATTAAAAAAAAAATGTATGACTTTGTCTCATATTCTTCTTTCCATATTTTTATTTCGTCCTTGATTTTGTTCCAATTCCTGAGCAAATGGTTGACTGGTGAGGAAAATGTTCAATTTTAACGTATCAACGTCATGGTCGACTCAGCGTTAGATCGTTCTGCCACAAAAAAAAAAAAAAGTTCCTTTTTTTTTTTGCTGGAGATGAGGGAGAATGTAGCGTTTACGCTACTGACTAGTCCAATTTTAAACCCCTCAAGAAATTTTTATTACCCGCCTACGATCGATTTTAAATCGACATTTCTCCAAAATAAAGCTAAACAAGAATGTCCTAAGATAGATATTTCAAGATATGGACGATTATCCTTGTTTTTTCGAACCAACAATGAGTTTATATCTAAATCAACAAACGAAGACAAGGGATTACAGGAAGAAACTACAGAAGAATTACGGTGCTCGTGCTCAACTAACGTTGTCCTCTCTTCGGTTGGTATTTGCCGTTCTGTGGTCTTTTGTCTTTCGGTGGAGGGTGAGATGTTTGGCTTGTGGAAGCTTGGGCATCCAGACTCGAGAAACTGGTTCCTTGGTTTTGAGGAGTTTGGACAGTGTTTGTATTCCCTGTATTTTGACGAGGAGTAGGAGCCAGGGCCAACCCACCCCTTCTGTCGTTTCCCGAACAGAATTGGCATTCAAATTTGCGGACACCTTGACGTCCACATCCATAACAAAACCGAATTCTAGGTTCAGAACATTCGTAGTAACCATGTCCTGACTGACGACAATTCCAACAGGTAAGCTTCGAATTAAAAGAAGAGACATTACCAGACCGAGAATAATTAGGCCTACCAGAATAGGATGAGTCATTATTTCTGAAATTCTGATGAATAGGGACTCTAGACACGCTGTCAGAAGACCATGACAAAACTTCCTCTAACTTCTTACATTTTTCAGTAAGATCAGCAATCGAGGGAATATCTGTAAGTGCCAGACTAGAATGATATGATGGCAACAAATTTCTCTTGATAATCCTGACAATATGAGGTTCAGAAAGAGGAGTCTCTAGACGTTTACACAAACTAACAATCTCATTAATAAAAATTGTAACTTTCTCCTGTGTAGCTTGTTTACGAGACTTGATTTCGTCAAGGAGATTATCCTCATAATTATATGGAAGAAAATCTGATCTAAGTTTGGCAACTAACTCTTGCCAAGAAGCAAAACTACCGCGGTTATTGAGGTACCAAGTAAAAGCTGAGTCCTTAAATAAATCGGCAGCAGAAGAGTAACACTCTTCCTCGCTGTTACCACGTGCTATACGCAGACATTCTCTTGTTTAGCTTTACTGGACACAGGTTCCAATATCTCTATTTTAGTTCTCTCGGTATGGAATTTCTCCAGAATTCCAATGTAAATATAGGAATAGATCAAAAGTTTGCAAGTGACTACAGCTGATGGTCAAGTTCAAACCAATTTTAGGTCAATTCACTACTGAGATTTGTGTTAGTTTTTGTAAAAGAATGGTTACATTCTTTGTCATTCCGTCAGTTAAGAATTCAGTCATCCTAGGTATGGATTTTCTGAAAACTTTTAATAGTGAGTTAAATTTTCCTGAATTTTCCTTATCTGTTTCTTCATTTAATATCTCTTGTGTCAATGCGGTTAAAGACATGAGTCGACTTAATGCTCATGAATTAGAAAAGTTAAATAATGTCATCAAATCATTCTCTTCTATATCTTCGAAAAATAAGTTGGGTAGAACTCATCTCATCGAACATCACATTGATGTGGGTTCGTCCAAGCCCTTCCGGCAATATCAATATCCTTTGCCTCAAGCCTGGCATGAAAGCCTAGTAAAGGAGGTAGATGAAATGCTTAAGTTAGGTATTATTGAGCCCAGTACTTCTTCTTTTTGGGAGAAATGTCGATTTAAAATCGATCGTAGGCGGGTAATAAAAATTTCTTGAGGGGTTTAAATTGGACTAGTCAGTAGCGTAAACGCTACATTCTCGTCAGACTCTCTAAATCCTAGTTAAAACCTAATAACACATGAAGTGTCCCCTTTTCCTCCCGAATATTTTATAATTAAATTATCAAAAAAAAATTATCATAAAGGTATTCACCTTATCATATGCATATGATCAGTTAACAGTAAATATAAAGTAATACGTAATACAAAAGGTCAAATAGTTAAACGACTTATCTTTACAGCACTATAAGTCCATAGGAAAAACTCCTCTTGGCACGGCTACATCAGTTTGTGGCTGTAAAGACGAATCCTGGTCACAAAAGCCACAACCAGTCACTGGCCTCTGGGTGACAGCAAAATCCACGGGTTTGCTAACTATGTATCTAAGGATTCTGTTACTAGTATCCTTGAGGGAATATTCTCAAGAGAATATCCTCAAGTAAAGTGAAAATTAATATTTTCACGTGACGGAATCTAAAATGATTATTTAATTTAATAAATATGTAATTCAATAGGTGTAGCAACATGGATTGACTGCACCAAAACAAAACATCAAAACATTTGGTATTAGGTTAAGTCAACATCATGTCAAATTTATGAAGTTACTTTCGTAGGCATGGCAAGCTTGCGCCATGAAAAGAACATGCGCAGAATACAGAAGGCTGTACCACATTTGTAGAACCTTTTATATTCCACCAAAAAAATTAGGTAAAAAAAAAAAGAACCAAAAAAACTTAATGATAAGATATGGACTAGATCGGACTTTAGTTTGACTATATAAAAAAAATGACCTTATGTTCTTTGTAAGTAAATCAAGGAAATTTTATATTTAAATTATTTCGGAACTCAAAATAAATCTCTAAAGAAATACTAAATACAATGATAAATTTGATTATATGATAAAGAGATAATACGTATGAAATGATTTACTTACATGGAGCTCGCAGCACGCCCAAAAAAACTCTTCCTTTTTATGTGGAACTCTTATAAATCAGAAAATCTTGATTTTAAAAAATTTACTTATTATATTATTATTAATGAATTATATTCTTCCTCAAATTATTTTTCTGCTCCAATTCCGTCACTTAAAGGTGAAAAATTTCACCGGTTTGACGTGGCTGCGAATGAGTTCTGACCAAAACTGATCGTTTTCGTACAAACTCGACCAATCTTTCAAAGCGCTAACCGCGTGGGTGGAGAAATGTTTGGCTTGTGGAAGCTTGGGCATCCAGACTCGAGAAACTGGTTCCTTGGTTTTGAGGAGTTTGGACAGTGTTTGTATTCCCTGTATTTTGACGAGGAGTAGGAGCCAGGGCCAACCCACCCCTTCTGTCGTTTCCCGAACAGAATTGGCATTCAAATTTGCGGACACCTTGACGTCCACATCCATAACAAAACCGAATTCTAGGTTCAGAACATTCGTAGTAACCATGTCCTGACTGACGACAATTCCAACAGGTAAGCTTCGAATTAAAAGAAGAGACATTACCAGACCGAGAATAATTAGGCCTACCAGAATAGGATGAGTCATTATTTCTGAAATTCTGATGAATAGGGACTCTAGACACGCTGTCAGAAGACCATGACAAAACTTCCTCTAACTTCTTACATTTTTCAGTAAGATCAGCAATCGAGGGAATATCTGTAAGTGCCAGACTAGAATGATATGATGGCAACAAATTTCTCTTGATAATCCTGACAATATGAGGTTCAGAAAGAGGAGTCTCTAGACGTTTACACAAACTAACAATCTCATTAATAAAAATTGTAACTTTCTCCTGTGTAGCTTGTTTACGAGACTTGATTTCGTCAAGGAGATTATCCTCATAATTATATGGAAGAAAATCTGATCTAAGTTTGGCAACTAACTCTTGCCAAGAAGCAAAACTACCGCGGTTATTGAGGTACCAAGTAAAAGCTGAGTCCTTAAATAAATCGGCAGCAGAAGAGTAACACTCTTCCTCGTTGTTACCACGTGCTATACGCAGACATTCCTTTTAATAGTGAGTTAAATTTTCCTGAATTTTCCTTATCTGTTTCTTCATTTAATATCTCTTGTGTCAATGCGGTTAAAGACATGAGTCGACTTAATGCTCATGAATTAGAAAAGTTAAATAATGTCATCAAATCATTCTCTTCTATATCTTCGAAAAATAAGTTGGGTAGAACTCATCTCATCGAACATCACATTGATGTGGGTTCGTCCAAGCCCTTCCGGCAATATCAATATCCTTTGCCTCAAGCCTGGCATGAAAGCCTAGTAAAGGAGGTAGATGAAATGCTTAAGTTAGGTATTATTGAGCCCAGTACTTCTTCTTTTTGGAAGAAATGTCGATTTAAAATCGATCGTAGGCGGGTAATAAAAATTTCTTGAGGGGTTTAAATTGGACTAGTCAGTAGCGTAAACGCTACATTCTCGTCAGACTCTCTAAATCCTAGTTAAAACCTAATAACACATGAAGTGTCACATGAAGTGTTAATGGATTTGGTAATTGGTCCTGCTTTAGATCCATTTTGCCAATACTATCTTGATGACATTCTTGTCATTACTCCCGATTTCGAAACTCATATCTCTGTATTGCAGCAGTTGTTTCAGCGTTTAAAAGACGCAAATTTGACTATTAACTTAGATAAAAGTAGCTTTTGTCGTGAATCTATTAAGTTTTTAGGATATGTTGTAGATTCTCAGGGTCTTCGTACTGATCCCGATAAGGTATCAGCTATTCGTGATTTTCCTGTGCCTAAAAATACCACTCAGGTCCGTCGATTGTTAGGAATGGTGGGTTATTATAAAAAATTTGTCAAGTCTTATTGGAGAAATGTCGATTTAAAATCGATCGTAGGCGGGTAATAAAAATTTCTTGAGGGGTTTAAATTGGACTAGTCAGTAGCGTAAACGCTACAAGTATAGGTTTAATTAATAAGGAAAGAATCAATCATGTACCTAAATACATGACATTATGGTGATTACTGATTATATTTATTGTTTTTGATAAATGATTCGTGGAAACGCATTGCAGACAAGATGGGTATTCCCATACTTGAATTAAAAAAGAAAAAAGAGAATCTGTTTGCTACCTTTAGGGTTAATTTAAAAAAGAAAATGTATTCTTTTATGTTTTATGATGCTATGGAAGCATTTTTGGCAGATTTGGCACATCCGCAATCCAAATTAACTCAGAGGAAAATGTAAGTAAAAGTCAAAAATCTATAATCTTATTTATTTTAGAATATATTTTATTTATTTCATAACTAGGTATTTTTTTTTATTTACAAAAATGGTCGCATCAACCTCTGGGGTTATTAATGAACTAGATATTATTATCGTAAATATATTTCATAAACTGTAATCTTGATTCAACTGCAGATATAGGACCTCTTCGAGGTACAGGTTGCAGAAGATCAAATGTTCCCGTGTTATTTTGTCTTCAAGATCCTGGTTGGGTTAATTCTCCATTGATATACTCTATTCATGATATTCTCTAATACTCTAATGATATTCTCTTTTGAATTTCATGGAGTCTATATATGTCGAGATGTTTTACTTTTTCTTAAGAAATTGTGCAACAAGACACATGTCATTGTAATGATAGATGCTTTGGCGGCATTCAGTGGTATAGGCTTTTTAAAAATTCTGAAAACGCTAGACAGTATTCCAAAAGTATTTTCGACTGCTACACGTGAAGTAGATAGTTTTTGAATAAATAATCTTTCTGGAGTACCAATAGCATGATGCCCAGGAGATGGCTTGCACTCAGTGCAAATGCCGCATCAGCCAAAAAGACATATGGTAACTGTACGAATATGAAAAGTAATTGCCTAAAAGAAAATAAATTCAGCCATTTTGGCCGGCAAACATATCACGAAACGAAACTTTTCACGATAACTTCTGCACGTGGTCACCAACGTGGTCGCATATCTTCGTTCAACCAACTGTCTCTTGCTTCTCTTTTGAAGCCAATCCATGTTTATCCCGAATGCCGGATTACATCGTTGCCACATGTAACGAGTGGAAAAGGGAACCAGGGAAAAGGACATGAACCAATTAAAGCTCGACCTGGCTCGTCTACCAATGAATGATTACCGAACAGTAACTTAATGTTACTATTGGGTAAGCAGCTAGGAGATGGCAAGTTGATAACGTTTGTATCAATTTTTTGCTTTAAAACACTTCCATTATACACCATCACTAATCCGTCGTGGGCAACCTATATCGGGATGGTGGTAGTATCTTGACATGTTTCCCATCCAAAGCGCCAATACAATAAGGAAAATTATACCCTTCTGCCTTTGAAAGCCATTCATCCGTAGTGTTAGGCATTTAAAAATTAAAAAAATATATTTTAGATATTTTAAATTTCATTTTAACAACTAATATATTTTTATACTAGCGATTAGTTCTTGACAAGATGTAATCTTGTTGATGTACACCATACCAATTGATATTACTCTGATTGCCAAAAATATTCAAAAAATAAAAAAAAAATAATCAAAAAGTTTTATTGTTATTTTATTTTCTTTTCCAGGAAGACTCTGAAAATGCCAACACTTCCCAAGCCAATAATTTGGATAATGATCCAGACGACGTTCCTCCTATCCCTAAAAGGAACCCAAATATTCAATCCCAAAAACGTCGTGCTCTGAATCCGCCCGAATTGCTGGAAGCGAGCAGAAGTATGAATACTGCTTTTACTGCATTAAATACCGTGTTGGCCAGAAAAGAAAAAAAAAAAGAAGAAGATAAATGTCACTTACTTTGTAGAATGTTGGCAAAACAAATAAGAGAGTATCCAAAATTTGAAAGAGAAGAAATAATGTATGAACTATGGCATTATGTTAAGCAAAACGTCGTCGGTGCAACATAATGATGCAGGGTATACCAAGTAATGTTTCTTCTCCTTTACAAGTTAGATCCATAGACAGTCACCGAGTTATTTAAGTGACCCTTCATGTGCAGGACAATCAAACAACCAACAATCTGAAGTAACTGAAGAATCAGATAGTAGAAGATATTATGAAAGATATGGAAGTGTTATGAGTAATTCACAGAAATATTAGTTTACTGTGGATTTTTTATATATTTTATATCCCAACTGAGTTTTTATAACAAATAAATAAATATTTAAGCATAAAAATTTCATTTACCTTCACTAAATCCTTTAACACGTCATTGAGCGCCAAACATACTTCAGGGACGATAAGGGATACAACTTGGCTTGAAATTTTAAATAGGTAATGTAAGCTATCTCCAGTAGCTAAGTATCTTAATATTACTGCCAGACGAATTTTCACTGGAATTGCATCCCTCCAATAAGTATCCTTTTTAGCAACCATTGGAGATATCTTTTGTATAAGATATTCAAAATCGCTGTAAGACATTCGGACAAAATTACTAAATTCTCCAGTTGGCTCCGAGTAAAGCTCAGCAAGTTGTTTTTCATGCTATACCTTTAAAAAATATATGTAATGTACAAGTTATTACCTACCAATATAATTATATCATTAAAATGTAAATTAAAAATTTTATTAGTTGAATCTATATTTCACTTACTTTGTTCTGTTTTTATGTATAGCCAGCATCCACCACTTTCTTATTTTCCATTTTTTTTTAATTATTCTATTTCGATGTACACTTAAGTAATAGTTGAACGTACTAAATAGGCATATAGCTGCGGCAGCTATGGTCTCAATATCAAGATCCATTTTTTTGATGCTCGCGTAGATGTTGCTTCTCCCGAGAATTAACACAGACTGAACGATCTACAGATGTGTCCAGATGTGTGGTCAGCTTGTGATGATACATCCGCAGATACGTCCGCAGACACGTCTGCCGATGTGTAGTGAAGGCAAAAGATGAGCTCGTCCTTTGAAATTCAGAGGTTCGATCACTTATTCATTGTACCCCGTACACATCTCCATGCATCTCCAGATGCATACGTAGATGTCTTTCGCGGATGCGTCTGCTGATGTGTAGAGGAGCCATAATACATATTCACACACATATTATTTTGTCTGGATTTCTATTTACATACTTAATTATTTACTTTGTTCATGCCGTACACAACAACATAGTATTAAATTTATCATTGCTGTTGTATATTATTCAAATAACATTTTACATTTCCTGTTTCGTATATAATATTTATAAATTTTGTGTTGTCAGCAAAAGCGCATCGGTACTGGCCCTTACATAAAAATTGGTCTATCTGGATTAAATGCACCCTAATGTATAACTGTTTCAAAAGAAGTTCTTCTGCTTAGGGTGACTGTCCGCTCCGAACGTTGACGATGATTCTGTATATGATGGCTTTGTTGGTTGCTATATGAAATAGCTGTGTTAAGGCCTTTCTATACCATATTCTCAGGTTAGCAAGCCAGGATACTCTTCTTCGTTCTGGAGCCCTTTTTCCTTCAATTTAACATTGCAAAATGCATTGAAGTAGCTCGTATCTTCGCTTCAATGTTCAAGTTTCTACGCCGTGTAGAAGCAGTTAGTACACGTAACATTTAAGGAATCTTATTTTTGTTTCTAAGATAAGGTCATGGCTTTTGAACACAGAGCTTATAGTCAAAAATGCACTTTTTGTCTTTCCGATGCGACAATTATTGTCAGACACATTCAATTCTCATTTGTTACATACGGCTTTGCTCCAGTTATGTTTGTCTTGCTAATGATCATTAGCTTGGTTTTGTTGGTATCTATATTTAGTTCATATGTTCTTCTATGCTAATAATTTTCTGCTCATAGAGAAGTATAACACGTAATTCAAATAAAATATACATTTGCCTTTACCATCTACCTCTCGTAAATTTTTTGATGTCGGATAGTTTAAGTCTTACAAAGAAAACTTTTCGGATAATCATTTTCAAATTGTCGTTCAGTGCTATAATGTTTCTAACATAGGAAAACTTTGAACCGAATTAAATATTATACCAAAAGGGGACCCTATAGGTATTGAAAAAAGTGTTTGTTTGTTAAACTTTTTCCAGAAAAAATAACTTGATAAAATATTTTATTACATTTATAAATTAATTACTATTGTAGTCATAATATAAATTAAGAGCTATCTTTTGTTTAAAGCATTTTAAATTATTTTGAGAAATACAACGTGTTAAGGCAGACAGATACATAGTATCCGTAAAATGGCAACTCTTAATTCCAATGGTAAATTCATAAACTATTGAACTTATACTTCTATACGCACGTTCGACGTTGGAAATTTGTACGGAAGTGAATCCGTGAAATTACATAATGTAAGATATGAGATATATATTTTCTCTCTCTTGCTCTCTCGAGAATTAAAATGTTCCTTTTGTCCTTTTGTATATATATTTAATATATAATAATAATAATGATATATATTTTGTATATATATATATATATATATATATATATATATATATACATATATATATATATATATATATATATATATATATATATATATATATATATATATATATATATATATTCATATTACTATTTATAAGATATGTTTTGTATTATTTATTAAATGTTCATAATTATTTTAGGCTTTCGTATTTCAAAATAATTATTACAATAAATCACTGTATGACCCAGAACTGTCAATTTTGAAATATGTCATGTCTAATTGGCAAATTTTTCACGTGTTTTGTTCATA
>OU898277.1:111739698-111817198 GCA_918026665.1 Diabrotica balteata | reverse complement strand
ACATAGGTATATAACAATTTTAACCAATAAATCGTTAAACAGCTATTTAGTTTATTAATAAACTTGTCGAAAAATAAAAGCCGAAAACAAAATGATAATTCCACAGAGTCAAAGGGGTTTCATGTACAAAAACTTTCTGAATAAATACTTATAAAAATATATCTCAATTTTACACCATTGTATAAAGTATTGTGGCATTACCATAACTTGTTCGAAACATTTTACTTTTCTTTTCTTAGTATTGCTAATAATTTGACATTCATATCATATAAAACAATATAAAAAACATAACATGTACCTAAGCATACTCTTGTAGTGAAATTTTCGTATCACGTTGTTAAATTAATATTGTTTTCAATTTCAGAAAAACCGTCTGGCCTGCTCAATTCCACATCTGACGTCTTGAGTATTGCCCCGCTGTTCAATTAAAAAGCATTCAAGGTATTTATAACTCATTCTCTGGATTTATTGTTATTTTTAGTGATAATAATTTCGACCATTAATTTTGCTTTTTTAACGTTGAGTTTTAAATTAAATTTGTCGCTTTTGATTGCCATCAAACCTAATAATCTTTGCATAATATGTTATTGATTTTTAAAAATTTGCCAAAATTCTCAATTAGCTCAAAATTACGAAACTATATTCCTATATACAGTGGGTTCGATAAAAACAAAAGAGCAAAACAAACAGTCTCAATAGCTGTTCATAGCAAGCTTAAAATGATACTAAAACTTGGATATCAATAAATAAATGAATTATAATATTATAACTTAAAAAATGGCACGGTATGATAATTATTAATATAGGCACCAAAAAATGACGCTGAATCGAAAGTCTTTTACTATACAACTTTTACAATAATTTAACAAATATCGTGGAAACATAATATCCCAAAAGGAAATGTTTCTCCTCTTATACTTAAAGGGTGGAAATGAAGAAGATACCTTAAACGATAGAGATGAATTGACTTCTTTGCCAAGTTTAACGGTTTTTCCGCCCACAAAAAAATATGGATATAGCTCCTAATTCAAATATAAAAAAGGCGTACAACGAGAAGGGCTTTTTAATTTTTTTTTCTCGTTGAGAGTTATGTCATGACACCTCTCCCTTGTGTTATACTGTTTACTCGCACAATTAACCGTTTCCGTAAAAAGGGTGTATAATTTACAGAAAATTTGAATTTTATAGAAACCATTATTTTTGTTTCTTTAAATTGTAATTGTTTTATTGAATTATAAAGTAAATAGGATAGAGATATGTATAAAGTAGTACATTAAGCAGCCTCCACAGTTTAGCTGGCACATACGCACCCTTTTGCTAAAATTTTTTATGATTATTTTGTAGGTTGTAGGCTTGTTGGCGTAAACCTTTGACTTTAAATAACCCCATAAAAAAACCAACACTGTTAAATCACACGACCTTGGGAGCCATTCTGATCTCACAAACAAGAAATTACACGTCCAGAGAATGTCGGATGGATATTCAATTCAATTGTTCGGGCTAAATTAATTATTTCACGGGCTGTATGGCCTGTTGCACCATCTTGTTGTAACCACATGCTGTCTACATCAATATAATTTGAAGCCCCTTATCATGTTTTGATATGGAACACCAGTAATCGTCACTACTTAATCATTCTAATTTTTAAATTAGTATGGTCCAATGATGTCTCCAGCTCAAAATCTTCACCAAACAGTGACACATTATAAATGTATTTTTTTTTTCGACAGTCGCATGTGGGTTTTTGGATCACCAGTCGCGGTTATGCGGTTTGACGCATAGTTTTGACGATTACCGAAGCTGTCAAGGTGCAAATATGCTTTATATCTTAGGATGAATTTCCTCTAAAATTTAGAATCCATTTACTGCTGTTCAATATTGCATTGAACGAACTTTATTTGCTGTGCATGCTCATTAAGCTTTAGTTCTTGTGCTAATTGAATTTTGTAGAATGTATTTTTAAATTAGTATGGATCTTCAGTAAGTATAAGGTGTAAAGAGCTTCTTTAAATTTGTTATTTGTATCCACGACACCGAATTAATATTCTTGGACTTTCACTCTATGAATACTCACTGCTTCGATATCAATATTTGAGAGGCTTGTTTTTGGACGACCAGTGTGTTTAGTGCCACCAATTGATTCAGTCTCGCTGATTTTTAATTACTCTTTTCATAATAACCGAAATTAAATATATATATTCCGACTATAGTTTGCACGAAATTTTCGAACAGTGGCCGCCAAACTTTCATTATTTTTAAAATTCTGTTCAACAATGAAAACTCGTTGTTCTCTCGGGTAACGCTTTATTTTTACTAACTCTAAACTGTCAGTTTGCCTGGTCCTCCAAAATTTGGAATTTCTTGCTCTGATTTCTATACTAGACAGCTGAACGTCTGGCACATCTTTGAATTAAACAAATTCTTTTTGCATCATTTGATTTGCTTTCCAGAAAAAAGTGTGTTTCTTGTTCTGTGTTTCATCCCTGATCTATATAAACCATTAACTGGATCTTGTATAGTATCCAAAACATTTCAAACATCTCCTGCGGCTCTATCAAAGTGTAGGTATGGTTAAAGTCTTTCAAATCGCAGTGGGCGAATATTTTTGGGCAGTTTTATAAAATTAGCCTGAGCATGAAGACTTTCAATCACCAATGTTCTATTTATTTTTATATCTTCTGTCTGGGTACAAGGCATGCATGTAACTTGACCTTCGAAAACTTTATAGTCTACACCAAGTGTGCTGTCAGCGCACACAACATGTGCAACATAATTAAAAGTTATGCAAGTATGTGCTTTAGAGCTCTCTGTTTGGCAAATACAACAAACCGCATCTGAAAAATAATCTCAATTATTGAACAATGTTCTTCATCTGTTAAATGAAAATTGTGTATTTATTCTTAGTTTACAAGAGGTAATGTTAGACAAACAGCTTCTAAAAGTTATTCTATCATCATCATAATCATCATCATCATCATCATCATCATTATCATCATCGTCGTCGTCGTCGTCGTCGTCATTAGAAATATAATTTTGGACAGCGTTACCCATATCAGCTGATAAAACTTTCTGCCAAAATGACATATCACAATACTGTACGATATGTTCAGTACCTAGCTTACTTAAAGATAGTTTCACATGTATTAAGGTGTTTTATTATTTCAAAAGTCTTAAGTCCAACATTTCAATTTTTTTATGTTTCTGTTTTATTAAAGATGTATAGATTTCTTCAGGCCTAGAATAAAGTATGTACCAAACCATCTTATTTGCCATTTGATAGTGGATTTGAAAATTGTATTTATTTTCAAAACGCCGTACCTCCCTACTGATTTTATTTCCAAGGCGTCTTACTTCCGCCTGACTAGTCTATGGGAGCATAGAAATCACGTGTTTTATTATACGAGTTTACTCGCTTGCTTTTATTTGGCATACATCTGTTTGGCAAAAACGGACACTGTTTTTGTTTGTTTATTTGTGTTAGTAACGATTACCAGGTTTGGGTTTCTGAAACTTGAGTGTGAAGTTCATGCTTTAAAAAATAAGTGTGATTTACCAGGGTTAATAGTAGATATGTTGACTATCTTGTTATTATTATTCTATTAAACAAACAGCTTTCACTCCCTCAAAGGGACAAACTCACTTATTTCAAATGCATGCTATACTTTACTGTTATACATTGTTATTATTGTGTAATCTAGTGCGAAATCTTACTTAGTAGCATATACACATTTAGTTTTTATTTATTTAATTTATTATTTAATAACCTTGTTAGATAGAATCAGCCTTAGTGTAATTTTTTGTATAATATAGAATAATATTTATTTGCCAACCCTAGTGGTGGCATGTGCCAAGCAGAACGAATGTCGCTTAATGAGATTATTGTATTGTATTTTTTTTTAATGAAAAATAAAAAGGCATCATTGATTGATTGATCGAATGATCGAAATTTTCGGACAGTATTCTGCTACGTCATTTTGTATGTTTTGTATAGAGACAGAAAATATAAAAATAATTAAAGGAAAAAGATTAAAGGTCTTCATGCTCAAGCCAATGTAATAAAACACTTAACTTATCAAAAATGTTTGCTAAATCTGATTGGAAAAATTATTCCTATTCCCTAAAGCTTTCTTCCAGGCATCAGATAAAAGAATTCAAAGAGAATTTGCTAATTTTAAAGATGTGTATAATCCGACAAGCGAGAGCTGGCGGGTGAGCTGCGCAAAAATAATAAAAGAATTATTCTAAGAGAGATAGGAGAGGTACTTAATCGCGATTATAGGTATATAGTATAAGTACTTAAACAGTTATACACGATGTGAACTCCTAGCCGACTGCAATAGAAATGAGCATTTCCTTCCACTTTTCAATTTGTTCTACATGCAACCCGCCAGCTCTCGCTTGTCGGGTTATACGACGTTCAGCTGTCATACTAAGAGAAATCGGTACAAAAATTCCAAATTTGGGCGACAAGGCTTAATAAAATGCTACTGCAATAAAAACTGCTCCTCAAAATGATGTAAATATAAAACTTATTGTGCAATTCTAAATGTCATAATGCCTCAGAATGTCAGAATAAATACTATTTTTTATTTTAATTACGATAATATAAAAATAGTTAACAAAAATTTTAAAAATCAAAAGACTGATAAAAATTTTAAATAATGTTTTAATAAACCTAATCTAAATAATAATGACGTTTAAGTATTATATGGAATTCATTTCGGAGTTTGTCTAAGACCGTAAGTCAGACCTGAGGATTAACTAGTCAAATCTAAATGCGCCGAAGTAGTAGTGTTTTTACGTAAGGTGGAATAATATTTGAAACTTTTTTTTTAATAATTATACGAAAAAAGTAATTCTCCATAAAAAGCTTTGCATGATCCAAAACCTAAGACGCAATCATCACATATAAAATTATGTCTATTATTATGAACCTTGAAAAGTTAATAACCTTTTTCTATTAAAACTTTGGAACGGAACAGTTATCATATTTATAATAAATACAAATTATCTTCGGTATAGGTAATTTGAAATAATGTGAATTTTTTTTATATAAAAATATGTAAATGCACATAAAAACATAGTTATAAGTTTTCTTACAAGTGTTCATAATAACAATTTTTTAAATTATACAAATATAGAGGTATTTTACTCTTAAGCGAAAAACATAATTTTTAACACACCTCCTGAAAGATTTGTAAAATTTTATATGTGACGGTTACGCCTTAAGTTTTAGACCATACAGAGATTTTTATGAAAAATACCTTTTTTTCTCAAAGTTAACAATGAAAAAGTTTCCCATTTGATTCAAACTTACGTAGACACACTGTATACATTAATTACTATTTAACTGCTAATAAGCCACAATTAAAGGTTAAAATACGTTTATTGACGTTTCAATTTCCACTTCGAAAATCGTTTTCAAAATACAAACAGTGAAAACGATTTCCAAAGTAAAAATTAAAACGTCAATAAACATAATTTTAACCTTTAATTGTGGCTTATTCCCAGTTAAATAGTAATTAATTTAAAATGCCACAAGAAAATAGCTTTAGAACAATATTAAGACACTGTATACATGTATCTTTCAGATTAAATCACCTGCTGTTCTTTCCAAAAAGAGGAGTACTACTAATAGATTTTCCAGAGAAATTAAGACGATGGGATGAGTACATTAGAGAATAAAATGCAGAAAATACAATACATAAATCCTTTAGAGAGACAGAAGTTCACGATAGATGAAATCAAATATGCCGCAATCAAAAACTCAAAAGACAGTAAGGCAGCTGGATTGACCAGTAAAACTGTTAAAACTAGTGGGAGAGGATAACTTGAAAGTATTGGTAGATTTATTCCACACGGTGTATGATACGGGAATAACACCACAAGAGTAGCTGAAGTCAGCATTTATAACCATTCCTAAAAAACAAGCAGCAAAGAGGGCTCTGATTATCAAACACGGAGCCTCATGAGTCATACAATAAAAGTACTGCTGAAAGTAATACATAAGAGAATATACGAAAGGCTAGAAAAGGATATTAGCGAGACGCAGTTCGAGTTCCGAAATGGAATGGGTACTCGAGAAAAACTATTTGCCATCAAAATATTGATTCAGCGATGTCGGGATGTAAACGTCGATCTACACTTGTGCTTCGTTGACTACGACAAAGCTTTAAGACCTGAAAAATTAATATTAATACTTGAACAGGCGCATTGACAATAAAATCATAAATATAGTGCAAACATTATATTGCAACCATACTGCCATACTTCAAATTGATGGGACACGTTCAGAAGAAATGAAGATCTGCAAAGGAGTTAGACAGGGATGTGTTTTATCGCTACTTTTGTTTAACTTATATTCTGAAGAAATTTTCCCAAAACACGCTCAATAATATCCAAGCGGGAGTCACCATTACCAGAAAATTAATTAACAACTTACGATATGCAGACGACACTGTGCTTATAGCAACGAGTATAGGGGATCTACATCTTATCGAAAGCTTGAGTATTAATAGTGCTGAGCTAGAAATTACTATAACTGCTAAAAAAAAAAGAAATATATGCTAATTACAAATAGACCACAAAATATACATCACCTATTGACAAAAAATGGTAACGAGATAGAACTAGTAGAAAAATATCGGTGCTTGGGAACTTTGATCAATGAAATCAATGGTAGAAATAAACAGGCGAATAGAGATTGCCAGATCAGCATTTATACGAATTTCACTAACGTGAAAAATCTAAATTTGGAGATCAGACTACGTACCATTCGCTGTTATATATTTTCAATATTATTATATGAAGCTGAGACTTGGACATTAAAAAAAATGCAATTTAAAAAGAATCGAGACTTTCGAACTCTCGACATTTATATGAATCGAGACTGATAATATACGGAAAGTTTTAAGGAGGAAGATCTGTTGGTCAAAGGCAGAACTCATGGTTAAAGAATCTACGTGATTGGTATCAATGCAGATCGATTGATTTTGTTTAGAGCAGAAAGTTCTAAAATAAAAAAAGCCATTATGATTGGCAACCTACGTAGAGAGACAACAATCTAAGAAGAAGAATTGAAGCGTTTATTTGAAAAACAACACTTGTCCAAAAATTAAAATTTTGGCAAATCAAGAAAAACTGCCTAGCTTCAATTTATTTCAAATCTTACCTTTACTAAGATATTCATTGGAAGGAATGTGGCTATCAAAATAATTGTACAAGTTGATTTCATAATTTTATTGATATTTTAAACAAAAATCGGTAGAAAATTAGCAAAATATATTGAAAAATGAACAAAATATATAATATCCTCGTAGAAATAACAAAAAATTCTATGATGTCTATTCGCTGCCACTGCTATTATCATCACTAAATAGTTCTACGATTGGAGTATTGTCCTCGGTTTCCCTAATTCTGGTTCTAGATTAAGATAAAATTCTTTATTAAGAGGGTTCTTGAGATATTTAGTTAACTCCACTAGATCGCGAAACTTTGGTTGACTTATTTTCTTTTTCGCGTTATTTGGTATCAGAGTATTTGTTTTGGTGTTGTTTTTTTCAGTAATGATGTGGAACGTCCATGGCCGTGATAAGTTTGACGTATTAAAACTTGTCCAGGATACTTCTCAGATATTCGGTACATTCTTGCTGGTTCAATGAAATTTTTGGTTTTGGATTCTTTAAAAATAAATCCTTAAAACTTTCGTCCATAAGAAACCAGTCAGTTTCTTTCCCAGCATTAACCACTTTAAATGGAGAAGGTTAAGACCTTGACTGCCGAATAAGATGATCCCATTCTTCTGGAACATCAACAACTACTTTTTTTGCACGAGAAATGAGACTAAAGTCACTATCGCACGATAGGTATGAATGTCCACGTATTGGGTATACGTGTGTTATCTCTGATGCTAATTTCAATACGTGCACCAGGATATATGAAAAGCGGATAAAGATATAGTTTTTGTTCTGATCCGGGCAACCATCAGAGAAAAACCATATTTCATCCATTTTAGCGAGTATATGATCTTTTAGATAATGAAATATCATGGAAGTTACTTCATTTTGACCACGTTTAGCCATTCCTTTGTGATATGTATACATATGGACATCATTGCCTCCAATATCGTGTACACCAAATACATAGTACCAAAGTTGTCTGCTATAGAAAACCTTATTTATAGTCAAATTGGGTAGTGGAAGATTTTGCATAAAGTCAAAGCCTATTGCAGATACATTATTACGATGCTGACATTGATGTTTCATTTTTCGTTTTATATCATAAAATGCCTTTGCTTTAGCGTGATGAAGGTTTCTCACTTGAAGCAGTTCCTTTCTTCTTGATTCATCGATATTCGGTAGTTTGAGTTGGGTTTCAGTTTCATCACATAATGTACAAGTGTCACATCTGGGGTAGGAAAAAGATATGTTAAATCGAGTTTGAAATATGTTATAATAAACAAAGTAAGAAACCTTGGACTGTGGGTGAAGTTCTTAAAATGCTCTGTACATATTTTTTACATTTAACTCTGATGGTAGATAAATTTTCTTTTTGTCCAGTCTCCGTGTATAATGACTTTGGCGGCCTTTGAATGAAGAAATGTGAGCTATTATGTTTTCTATATCAGCAGGGTGTGTCCTCTTAGGCCTATTTGTATGCTTGCCCCGGGCATCTTTTGGAGAACATCCACTCATTGCTAAGCTATTTCTAATTCGACGGATCTGCATTTCAGTAACACCGAAATTACTACGAAGAGCTTTGGCACAAATACTTACGTCTTTTCCTGGTAGTCGAATTTTATACATAAAAGAAGCTACATGTGGTGGACCCTGTTGATGTCGAACTTTGTTTGTGTCTTCATTTCTACTATCACTAGTAGTACTGTGGTTAGGTAAAGCGGCTTGTGGAATACGACTGCGTCGTCTCTGGACAGGAGTAACACTAATGAGGCTTGATAAATATGAATCCTGTTCATCTTTGGTGTTCATATTATTAAACATATTCAGTAAGTCAGAACGGTGTTCCTGTGTTATTACATAGAAGCATCGTAACGTTTACACCTACAACCAAGATTGAAGTTATAAGCATTGAGAAAACAACTTGTTATTATCGAAAAACTTTATGCGTTTTGTGAGCAACTCCATGTATTTTAGCTTGCTTTATGGTTTCCCTTCGATAAACTTTTCTTTTCCGTTTTCGTGGTTGATCTGTAGTTCGAATTTCACAAATACTATCATCTATAATATTAGATATATTGTGTTGAACAGTAGTTTCCGCCATGCTGCTAATAAGAAACAAACATCACCTGTTCAAAGAAAGCACACAACAGATAAATTATTTATAGACAAGATCATTCACGCTTAGCGATGACCGTGAGAAAGAAGGGACAAGTGTTGCTTTTATAACAAACCGCATGGACATCTGTTGTTTTTCTAAAACGATCCGAATTTTCTATGTAGTTTACTCCGGACATCTGGGATTTTTACACAACTGAGTGTGTGAGATCGATAAAGAAACTAATATTCTATGCAAACAACATATAAAATCAAATTTGCAAAAATGGACATGTGTTGTTTTTCAAATAAACGCTTCAATTAATGTCACAATTACAAAATCAATTATTTATATTTATTAATTAACTGTTTTTAGTTCAAATTACGTAACTGACTTCTTTGTATAATTTAACTGCGAGGAAAACGTGTCTGTTGATTAAAATAATGTTCTTGAATCAACTAAAAATACTAGTTTTTAAAACATTAAAAAAAATGGATGAAAACTACGCAGGACTGGAGAAAAATAGTTCTAAATCCTTAAATTTAATTTAATAAATAGTATCTATTTTGAAGTAAAATCATTGACACCGTTTAAGGCAGGTTATAATGTTTACTCCTACTACTTCGCTAAAATTTAAATAAAATTTAAAATTTTTTTTTATTAAAGAATATATAATTTTTAAATTATATCAAAAGATTTATGTGGACATGGAAATACACTTACATTAATTACCGTCACAAGTTACCTAAATAAATTATGTATATATTAAAGGATTGTTTTCAGTTTAAAGTACGTATATAAATCCCTTGTATCATTTACCTACGAGGAAAACATTCCTGTTGATTAAGATAATATTATTGAATCAACTAGAAAGATATTTTTGTTTATTTTAGTTGTATTTTTTTAAGTGCAAACAGTTCTTGGTTGTAATTAGACGAGATCAAAGCTTATCTAATTTTAATATTAAAAAGTGTATAACTAATGTTTGCTATAGATTTTATAGAGATAAATTACGTAATTAAGTCATGAATTAGTGAGAGTACTATTTAACTGTATTAAACAGATAAATTACGCCGGTAAATGTAATTAATAAGCAAATGTATGTATCAAGTAATGTAAAAATTGTTTATAGACATTATATACACCAAACATCATATGATCTATTAAGTTAAAGGAGTAATAATTACTAAATTAAAAATAATTAGTTTTGCATGAAAGCTATCATAAAGCTGAACCGGTCGTAATGCAGCAAGTTGGCTTATTGTACATCTTCTCTTTACACGACTTATAGTTTTCCCTTAGGCAAAACTATTTTTAAAAAATAAATACTTTATTAATTGATGACAAAATACGAAAAAAGATCGGACAATTTTTATATAAAGTTATAATGTTCTTTCTTTCAAGTTTACAGACAGACTGAAGTATATCTAATTAAAAACGCAATGGTAAAAATGATAGCTAAGTAAATATAAAAAATGTAAACTAATCTTATTGCAAAATTCATTAAAACACAAATCCTAGATCATCATTCTTAGGCGAATGACTGGAACACGGCCGGTTTCCATAACTCCTCCCTTGCGAGTTCTTGGCATATTTCATGGAGTGAAAAATGCCCTTGGATTTGGTACAGGGACTGTGGGGTCATCTTCTTCCATAGGTGGTTCATTGTACGTTGGATGTGGATTTTCTTTTGTTCTTAACTTCTGAATATAATGAATGGCTATGAAGACGACAGTAAATTATTAATATATATATATATATATATATATATATATATATATATATATATATATATATATATAGTCCAATGGTTTGTGGAACGCTTCTTTAGATGCTGAAGTACCACAGGTTGAATTTGATTTTGATTTCTTTGGATTGTGTAAATTTTGTCGAGAGGGATATCCTTTAGAACAATTTCTGGGACTTCTTCTTCTTCTTAAGCATTGTAAACTCTTAACTCAGGTAAGAGAAGTGGTTGGCCTTGGACAACTGTCTTCTTATTAATAAACGTTTTCTTATCTACTTTGAACTGGCATTGGTAAGGAATGGAAACTAGAAAATTTCCTTTTAATGTGGTAAAATCGGTTTTCTGACATATCGTCTCGATTTTAGTTTGGTTTACGAAGATGGCAATGTAATGTGAATCATCAATTTGTTGTATTACATTCTCAGATATTCGGACGGGAGTTCTGCGGCAAGTTGTGGAACTGGTCTTCAGTTGCAATAATTGAAAGACACAATCTTCTTTTTCTACTCCAGCAGAGAAATCGCCATCAGTACAATAAAAATTGGGCTTCAGGTCCAGACAGGGCAGTGAGTGATATTGGTAATAATTTTCATTCATAGTCAGAAAGGTATTTCGAGGTACAATGGTACTGTGATTTGATGTAGGAATTGAATAAAGATGATAATAGGAGAATATTTCTGGGTAAACAATAGGAAAGTGAACAGCGAAAACAATTTTTGTCTCAGAGTAATAGGCTTCTGTTTTTAAAATATCATAATATTTACAAGTATCATTAAAATTTTGAAAAAGTACATAATTTTTTGTATGGTATTTTAAAATAATCTCTATGATATTTTTTTTTTGTGTGTGTTTTGGCTTGGACAATTGTCATTCAGCCAGTCTCAATCAAGATTAGTTTATTAATGTAGTGTGTGTGTGTGTGTGTTGTGTGTGTAGAGTAATTGTCTTGATACTTAGCAAAGTCGACGTCATTGTCTTTGCTAAGAGACGCTAATTGTATCCGAACGTCTGCGGTCCCTCCGGTGTGTACCGATCACACAAGGATAGAAATTATTTTCATTTATTAATTTTTTTAATAAACGAAAATTTTAACCCAGGTGGGATTCGAACTCACGACGTTTAGGTTTAAACGCAGGCTCTCTTACCACTGAGCCACAGAGGGGGTTAAACAATTAGAATTTAACTCATTTTTATTAATAATGCTATTATATAAAATTCCAAGTCGAGCAAAAGTAACGGCATTTTCTATTTCATCTAAAAGTTGTAAAATAATGTTTAAGATTAAGTTTAACTGATCTAAAATATTTCTAGTCTGCAAATAGTCATTGAAATCAAATATAAATTTATTTAAGATGTGCGTATCTTATCTATACCCATAAAAATAGTTTCTTGATTGTTCTTTATAAGAGTTACTGTTTCATTAAAATTTGCTATTATATCCTTGGTCAGAGAAATTTGTTGATTTACTTTTTTAACTAATATTTGATTATTATTTTGGAGATCAGAGATGGCTTGGTCATAAAGCAAGGCGTCACTGGAATCAAGATTAACCAGAGATACTTTTAATTATAGATCCTAAACCGTCTATAAGACCTCTTTTTGATCTAAAAGGTGGCAATAAAGAATTAAATTTTTGTTCGGCGAATTTAAGTTGGAAAAGTAGAGCATGGTCAAAGTTATGAAGTTCTTGAAAATAAGGATGACTAAGGCCATCTTGAATTGCAAGTGTTACATTGTCATATGCATATCTTATGAATTCTATTTCGTTACCTATAGGGGAAAGATCGTAGTAATGAAGAAATGTATGTATTTGGGATTTTACTTTTGCTGTTCCTAACTTATACGAAAGGATTCCGGGATTATTTTGGAGGTTAGTTATTTGAACTTCCTGTGTCCTTACTAAAGGAAGGGCCAGGGTCGATAGGATTAGTAGCGTCCTGTAACAAGGTTGTTTGGTTAGTTTTTGGTCTTTTAAGGTTTTGTTTGTGTAATAATTTATTGCTGTGTACCTTTACTTTTATGTGTTCGTCCGCGATAGCTTTTTCTTTGTAGAATTTTGGATTAAGTTTGTTTCTGGTTAAGGTCGTGTTCTTCTTGTATATATCAGTGTCGGGTAAATATTCTAATGGTTCATGTCGGTCTTTGTTGTGACGTTCTATTGTAGATTCCTTTTGAGATATTAGTTTTTCGTTTAAAGATCTGTAAATTTTTGCAGTAGCTTCTCTGTGATTTTGGATATATATATATTAATTACAATTTGGTCCAAATTTATATCAAATATTTCTTTTGAATTTAAATGTCCATTCAGTATGTCAATTGGCTTTTGTTTCGTAACAGAATGGATCGAATTATTGTATCCCAATACAGCATAAACCATATCGTTTAGAATATCTATTTTATTATTATTTTTTGCTCTTATAATTCTCAGATGTTCAATAATAGTGGCATGAAATCTTTCTGTAGCACCTTTCGACTGGGTACTATTTGCAGTGACGTAATGTGTTTCGACTTTGTGAACATCGAAAAATTCCTGAACAACCGAATTTTTTAGCCCAGTTCCTCTGTCCATTACAACTAAAGAGGGAACACCGTGATGAGACATAAATATTAGAAATGCTCTTGTTATTTCGATACCTGTTAGTGGGTAGGCTTGTCCGTATTTTGAAAAAGTGTCAATAATATTGTCAAAAATTCATGTCCTTGTGCAGATAGAGTGTCACAAAATATAATTTCCATTGGTTTTGACGGTGTTGGTGTAACAGATAATTTCTGGCGTGGAGGGTTTCGGTCATATTTATTAGCTTGACAAATCTCACACTTATTTATGAAGTTCGTTATGTCGGTTTTCATGGTGGGCCAATAGTAGAGTTGTTTAAATTTGGTTTCTGTTTCAAGTATGCCACGATGGTTTGTTTTTCCTTCATGATATTGTCTTATAATTTGGTGTTGTTCATCTTTGTCAGTCACGTCTCTTAGAATTGTATTACACTGAATTAATTTGTAAGCAGAATTTTTGAATACCATTCGTAATACTTCGAGAATTTGGGAAATGAAATTCTGGTCCTGGTTTTTGAAATACACACCGTATGTATATTTTGGATGAATATAGTTCTTAAAGACGTTTATGGTGTTATTCTCTAGGTCATTATTAGAAATTTGTATATAAAGACGTTTTTTGTTGGGAAATATCTGTTCGGTCTTTGGCTTAACTGATGAATGTAAAACAAAGTCAATAATAATTTGATGGTCAAAGGAATTTATGCTTTTTTCCGAAATTTGCATTCCTAGAACAGGATCTTCTGCACTTGTATGTACGGTATTGTTGTCGTCATCTTCTTTATCTCCTTCTGGATTTGATTGATTTATTTCGTCTTCTCTTTCTAAATTTTCTTCTGTGTCTTCATTTTCTTGATTTTCTTCATCTATTGTTTGCAAACCGCCTGCATTTGCAAGTACTAACTCATTGTCTATATTTTGGTCGTTATTAAGATTTTCCATGTATTTTATAAATTCATTAGTATTTATTTCAACTCTAGATAGAGCGTCGGCATTTCCGTTTGTCTTTCCTTTTATATATTCGATTTCGTAACTAAATTCTTCTAGCTTTAATCGCCATCGAACTAGTCTAGAATTTGGTTCCTTCAACGACATTAAGTATCTAAGCGGTTTATGATCAAATTTTATTGTAAACTTAACTCCGTAGAGGTAAGGTCTGAAGTATTTTGTGGCCCATACTATGGCTAATAATTCTCTCTCGATAGTGCTATACTTTTGTTCGGATTCATTTAACGTTCTGGATGCATACGCAACAGGTTTTTACTGTCCATCTGTATTTTGGGCTAAAACTGCTCCAATAGCGAAACTACTTGCATCAGTTGACAGAATAAATGTCTTCGTAAAATCCGGGTACTGTAAGATTGGTTCGTTGGTAAGCAATTCTTTGCAATCTTCAAAACATTTTATGAACTGTAGTGTGTGTTCAATTTTCGCACCCTTTTTTAGACAAGATGTTAATGGTTTTGTTATTCGAGCAAAATCTTTTATGTATTTTCTGTAGAATCCAAGTAATCCAAGAAAAGATTTTATTTCTTTAGCTGTTTTTGGTAATGGGTACTTATTGATAGCTGCGGTCTTATCGGGGTTTGGCTTAATACCTTCAGGTGTCACAATGTGTCTTAAATAAGTAACTTCCTTTTTTAGGAACTTACATTTATCCAATTGAATTTTAAAATTTGTCTCTTTTAGTCTTTTGAATACTTTATCCAAATTCACAATCTGTTCTTGCAACGACGTAGAAAATACTATGATGTCGTCTAAATAAACTAAACGTATCTCATTTTGTAATCCTCTCATAATGTCGTCAATTACTCTCTGAAAAGTTGCTGGACTATTCTTTAATCCCATTGGCATTCGAACATACTCATAGTGTCCGTTCTCTACGGTAAAAGCTGTTTTCTGTATATCTTCAGGTTTCATTTCGATTTGGTAGACACCACTAGTTAAATCTAAAGTTGTAAAGTAGTTATATCTGCCTAATTTATCCAAAACATCGGTAATATTCGGGATGGGATAGCGGTCGTCTATGGTTTTTTCGTTGAGCTTGCGGTAGTCCACTACGATTCTGAATTTCTTTTTACCGGAAGCGTCCGCTTTTTTTGGTACTATCCAAATATTCGACGACTAAGGCGAATTGCTTGGCCTAATAATTCCTTGGTCCAACATGGATTGTATTTGTCTCTGTACTTCTGTTTTATATACAAATGGATAACTGTATGACTTAGAATAGATGGGCATTTCGTCAGTAGTTTTTATGGAATGTTTCGTTTGGTTAGTAAAAGTAAGTGGTTCACCTTCTCTGTGAAATATTGTAGAATATTTTCTACACAGTTTTATAATTTGTGCCTTCTCTTCGGAATTGAGATGGCTAGTTCGAATAAGCTTGTCAATATGTACTTTGTCGGTATTTTCGTCTGTTATAATGTCGGCATAAAATAGGTCGTAAGAATTATATTCAAAAGGTACAGTTTGGAGAGGTTCAGAAAGAGAGAAAATAATTTCGTCATCAGTATTATTACGTATTTCAGCTATAGAATTGCCATTTTGAGGATATCGCCGGATTTTTGACATACAGGAATATTGGTTACAATACGATTACGGGGATCGATTTTCCTTTTAAAAATAGCTGGATTACTTTCCAAATAATGTATTGGCAAGGTTGTCTCAGGTGTAATTAATTTAGAATTTGTAAGATCTAAATGGGCTTGTAACATTTTTAAGGTATCTATGCCTAAAAGGCCAAAAGGTGGAATTTAAAATCACCAGATTTATTAAATTCACCAAATATGGGGATTATTGCACAATTTTGTTGAGTTGATGTTTGAAATGCTGCCGATACAGTGAAAGGTTCCCTAAATATTTTATTTTTATAGAATTTTTGGGCAATTTCAGCTTTAAAAAGGACTTAGTCGCTCCAGTATCAATCAATAAAATAATGGGTGGATTAGAAATTTTGAGATAGGGTAATTCTTTTTTATCAGACGAAATGTTAAGTTCTATCAAGGGGTTTCGTTGGTCAGGTCGGTTTCGTGAAAATTTTGAGAATCGTCATCATTTACATATTGATAGTTGTCAAAATATTCATCTGAATTATAAAAATTTTGATTATCTTCTTCCTCAGGTATTACCTCTGTGTTAAATAACTCTTCATGATAGAAATTTGGATTTTGGCCTGTGCTTTTAAAATGATTATAATTTTGTCGGAAGTGTGGTGCTGTATTTCGTGTAGAAATACTCATAGGAGTAGGTTTAGTCTGATTATTATTTGGATTGAAGGACTGAAGGATGCTGAAAGTCCCCTGGACAGCGCATATGAGCAACGAGCAGGTCCTACACAAGATCGGTACCGACAGAGAACTCTTAAAAATAATGAAAACACGGAAAACCTCATATTTGGGACACATATACATAAATGAGAAATACCAGCTACTGCAGCTTCTTATAGAGGGGAAGGTAGAAGGAAAACGTGGTCCTGGTAGACGGCAGGCGTCCTGGTTGAAGAACATTCGTGAGTGGACTGGTTTGGATTCTCAATCTTTAATAAGAAAAGCCAGGGACAGAAATGATTTTGCTCAGGTTATCGCCAACCTTCATTGAAGACGGCACCCAAAGAAGAAGAATTATTTGGATTGGACTTCCAAACATATTTTGGTTTACCGAAAACTTGAGAATTTGTAAAATATTTGGTTTGGGATGGATTTGGGTGTCTTGAAAGTTGTACAGGACCTCTGGCAAATTGAGATCGGTAGTCAACTGTCTGAGTTGTATCTGGTTGAAAGTTAGATGTAGAAGGTTGGCTCATTCTTGGCTGAGAATATTGTATATTTGACTGTCGAGTTGATTGAAAATGATTGACATTTGGATTAGTTGGTTTTCGAATAAAATTATTATTAATATTAGAATTATTGTGATTAAAAGTTTGATTTTTCTGATAATACTTAATATTATCCTCCTCTCTAATAACTAATCGCTGCTCAACGAACAGGTCGCATTGCACGAATAATGGGCCCTAAAGGCTCCCTAAGACCAGCTAAAAATGATTTCAAGGCCTGCTTCGTAAAGAAAGCTCTTTTAGATTCACGTTCCTGATTAATATAGTGTAAATCAATATAATTAAAACTAGCATTTAATAAAGTTAAAAGTATTTCATGAAAAGAATATGGAGATTCATTAGGTTTTTGTTTCATATGTACTAAATCCTAATTCAAGCAATTTTCATCACGATGATCACCAAAATTCTGAATCAAAGTATTTTTTATATCTGGCCAAGTTTTAGCGCCGCTTATGGCTACTATTTGTTCTGCTTTGCCTTCTAATTTATTAAGAATACCATTTAACAATAAAACTTTTTGAAAACTGGCTAGATTATTCCTATCAAAATAATGATTTAAAATAGATTCAGTTGCATTTACAAATCTGTGAAGTTTATTAATATTTCCATCAAAATTTGGAATAATTAAGAAAGTTTTCATATCTAGAACAGGTGTTGCCATTTTATCTTTTAATTCTAATTTACAAAAATTATTAATTAAGGCTCACTGTTCGTTAGTGTCGATTTCGCTTAAGGATTCGTTTTCAGAAGAGGAGTCTGACATAAACAAATATATATATATATATATATATATATATATATATATATATATATATATATATATATATATATATATATATATATATAATAATATATATAACAAGCGAGTCGTCTACAGCTGGCGCCGCTTCTCGCATCCTAATTTCCAGCGTTTTCTTCAGTTTGTTAGATCTCTGGCGGTCATTGCATCGTCGACATCGTCTCTCCAGGATCGTCTTGGTCTACCTCGTTTTCTTCTAGTTGGCGGAGTCCATTCTTCTATTTTTTTTGCCATCTATTTTCCGGCATTCTCTGAAGGTGTCCATACCAGTTAAGTCTTTTGGCTTCGATTGTGTCTATTATGTCAAGATCGATTTCCATTTCTCTCCGAATATCTTCGTTTCTCACCCTATCTAGTCTAGTGAGCTGGCAACATCGTCTCCAGTAGTTCATTTCCATGGCCTTAATTTTTGATTTGTTTCTTTGGTTTATTTCCCAGAGTTCGGCGCCATACAGTCCAATACTTTCTATTATTGTTTTATAAATTCTTCTTTTATTTTCTTTTGTTATTTTTTTATTCCATAATAGTCCGTGTACGTCGGGCTGATCTGCTTGGCCAATCCGGAATTTTCTCGCTTCCACTGTTGATGTTATTTGGACTCCCAAGTACTTAAAAAATAATATATATATATATATATATATATATATATATATATATATATATATATAATATATGTATATATATATATATATATATATAATATATATATATATATATATATATTTTATTATACATCCGTACTGCACACTGTCTTCCTCGATGAGTTCACTGGCAAAACTGGGATATTGGTTCTCGATTTTCGCGAAGGGTTGAAACCCAAAGAACTTTCCGTGATGGAGTTTCCCGAAATCTGTACTAACTGCGCCACTTATAGTTTTCCCTTAGGCAAAACTATTTTTAAAAAATAAATACTTTAATTGATAACAAAATACGAAAAAAAGATCGGACAATTTTTATATAAAGTTATAATGTTCTTTCTTTCAAGTTTACAGACAGACTGAAGTATATCTAATTAAAAACGCAATGGTAAAAATGATAGCTAAGTAAATATAAAAAATGTAAACTAATCTTATTGCAAAGTTCATTAAAACACAAATCCTAGATCATCATTCTTAGGCGAATGTCTGGAACAGGGCCGGCTTCCATAACTCACGTGATATCTGTTTCAATATTCTGGGACCCTGCACCACTTTATACATGTCTAGAGAATCAGTATCATGTGTTTCTGAAGACTGTTGGTATTACTCACCAGGCTGTCATGATACTGATTTAATCCCTGTCTGTTTTTCGCAGAGGTTTAGCCAAGTTTAACACATGTCCATATAATATACATTTTGCCACATGTTTTACTTGTTAAGTTTTTTCAGTGGGGGGTTTTTACTTTCTTATTCAGACTTTTTTTCCGGTAGCGAACAATGCTTTTTGGTATTCGCTGACTCCCACGGTCAGCTCTAGACCAAAGGTTTTTTTTTTCATTGATATTTTGGCAAGTTCAACGCTTTCATCTCCTGTAGTTGAGTATTGATCGGCTGCTTCCGTACTGCACATCGCTTTGACCAAGTATCAGTTATCAGCTCCCCAGTCTTTGTGTATTGACTAAAAATGTTCCTTCATCTTGCACATCCGAACACCGTTTTTTTTTATTTACCGGCAACAACGTCGAGTACTGCTGACTGTTTGTTTTATTTAAGGAAATCCTTTTTGTTAGTTTTTGTATTGTATAGAAGTAACTTTTATTTTGTTTAAATATATTTCATTTATCTTGAACCTATATTACTGATTGTGGTGTCTAATATAGCTATTTATTAGATCATTCTGCACAATAAGACCCCATCTGTGTAACAGGTAAAAATACCATCAAACACCAGTATCAATACCATTAGTATCAAATACCATTTTTAGCATTTCACAGAAGTTATCTCACGTTAAATTGGTATGCAATTAAATGTCATTAAAATAGTTTCTTAATACACTGGGGTGCAAAATTCAACGGACACCCAGATATTTCCTAAAAACTGGCGTTTAAAAAAGTTTAAGATGTTCCCAATTAAGTAATTTAATAAAAAACAAAATTTAAAGGTTAAATTAATGACAACTTCAGAATGTTACAGAGAAAAAACAATAAAGAATTTAAAAAATTTAAAAATTTGCAACGAAAAAAAGATTATTATTTTTTAAATATAAACATTTTTTATGGAAAATGATATTTAGTAGAGTGTATTACCTCCACGATCTACGAGCCCTACTTACGGCTCTCATTCGTTCAGACATACTTCGGATTAAGGCAGCAAAGTCTGAGTCTTGAGGGATTTGCTCCCATTAGTCACGAACTTCTTGCTCCAAATCATTCATGGTTTCAAACTCACCATGGTTACGTCGAATACGTCGCTATAGAATATCCCTTGCATGCTCTATTGGATTTGAACCTGCAATCCTTGCGGGCTATGGTAATGAATGAATCCCAACTTCATCCAAATAATCCCAGGTTATTCTTACGATGTTTGGACAAGCATTTTCTTGCATTAGACGAAAGTTTTCTCTAACAAATGAGCGTTCAAATGGGTAATTTTTGAATAACTTAGTAAGCTTGTTCGTAATTTGTGGGAAATAGGGAAGAGAAGCATATTTTGTGGCTGGTTTTGGGGTTAACGGGGAATTGTTTAATCTTCTGTATAATCTTACAGTGACCCCCGTAGAACTTCATAATTGTCTCAAACCTTGGAATCTGTTGAACATATGGCCCTTAAAAATGTTCGGTATCGCGTCACGTCGTTTGCATAGATTGCAATATATCAGTGTTTTGTTTGTCTTCATTGGAGAACCATCTCTAAATGAAGCCAAATGTTCGTTTTAAAAATATTTTTAAATCTTCGGTTCTACGAATGAATATTATTTTTTTGCAAAGTTTTTGTGTTCTTTGTTTGTGTTTTTTTTAAGTTAGTTTGAAATAATGAGTAAACATACATATACAACAACATTTTTAATATACTATATATTGAGTTGTAAGTTATAAATTATTAGTTCTGTATGTCATAAACTCTATGTCATTTTCGTATTTTAGAGAACTGATGAAGCTTTAGAAATATAAAGCGAAACGTCTTCTATAAACTTCTGAAGTAGTTCTTCTTTTTTATTTTGTTAACCTGAATGACCGATTAAACCTTTGAATTCACTAGTATATATATATATATATATATATATATATATATATATAATATATATATATATATATATATGTATATATATATATATATATGTATATATATATATATATATATATATATATATATATATGTATATATATATATATATATAGATATATATATAATATATATATATATATATATATATATATATATATATATATACATGGTGGTGAATCGTCAAACGGGCCACAGGAAACTCAATGGAAAATTGTAAATTGTTGAATTCCTGCTTCCCTAATTATTTTACACCAAAAGTCGTGGGAAACTATTTGATAGAGGACTCAAATACGTATCGAAAGCAATTGTTAAAATTGTTCTACGACTTAAACTACGATTCCAAAATTTTGCTAAAATATAATACATTTTTCAGGATACCCCTAAAAGTCAGGCCAGACGCCGTGAAAAAAATGTGTATTACGTGTTGCGTTTTGTCATATTGACGTTTCTAATATTTGACAATATTTAAATCAACTATATTATATTTATCTATGATTAAAATGGCCAAAATTTTGTGATTTATTATTTAAAAGAAAAATTAAATTGATTAAAAAATGTACTCAGTTAAGGAGAAAAGAGCAATAATAAAAATGTTTTATTCATGTCTTATTATAACATTTGCTATAGTTTTATGTTCAGAAATTATCATATATTATTAGGAATAAAGATCACAGTAACAGCATATTGGAATTCATTGAATTGTTGTATAACTTAACTTAACATGGAATTAAATTTTAGTGTATTAGAATATCTTACGTTAAATAAAGATCCGGTAGTGACAGGAAAAGGTTCGCGGTATTGCCTGAATACAACATTATGCGATTTTTCAAAGTAATATTGTTCAGTAGTAGTAGTATTTAGTGAAATTCATTGTTTATAATTTAATCATAAAATAAAAAATTGACATTCAAAGTAAACATCTGACATCAATATGATAAAACACACACGTTATATATTCTTGTATTACCTGTGGCCTAACTTTTAGGGGTGGTCTGAAAAATCTATTATATTCTTGCAAAATTTTGAAGTACATTTGATTCGTAGAACGGTTTTAAGATTTGTTTTTAATTCAGATTTTAGTCCTCTATAAATAGTTTTTTATGACTTTTGATCTAAAATAATTAGGGAAGCAGCAATTCAACAATTTCAAATTTCCCATTGAGTTTCCTATGGCCCGTTTGACGATTCACCATCCGGTAAATATATATATATATATATATATATATATATATATATATATATATATATATATTATTTATATAATAAAACTGCCGATGAATTGCCTTTTTTAATAAATTTGTAGGTATCTAAAGTTAACAATATTAGGCATAAATTGCTTAAATCGTTGGTATCTGTCTTTTTGTGTAACCTAATGTCACTTTTGTAAAGAGTCGAACAGATGGAAACTTTTTTGAAAGTTTGACGTCCAAAGAGTGTCATAAAAGTTTTTTTAAATATGTGTTTTGTGTAAAAAAGTTTTTTAAAACAAACATGTTTTTGGAAATTTTTACTATTATTTATTTGCCAGAGGAGTATATTTCATTTTCTTAACATGACAACTAACCTCAATTACTATAAGATAAAAAATAATTTTTTATTCGGTAATTTTGACTAATTTATCCCTCTTATCACCCTTGTCCAAATAAGGATTTTTGAAAACTTGGTCAACTAAACTCCTGTTCTGCGCTGAACACCCAAATAGTTGTCTTTGTATTCTAATTGATCAGCTAGCGGTATTTGAACGATTTAGGCGGCCAAAATTATTTTTATTAAAAGACAAATTTTGTCAACAAATAATAATTTATTTTAATACTTTTGTTATTACTTTAAAATCAAAATATTAACAATATTCCTAATCCGGTAAAACTTACTATCGTGGAGTATATGTTATGATTTCTGTTAATAACCAGAAGATTATCCAGCTGGGTTGGGATCGGTAGGTAGCAGTATTTGCAATGTTTCAGAAAAGAAACTACTTTTTTTCTTTTTTTTTATTTGCCTCCTTACAACTCATCAAAGGGTCCGAACTCAAAAGTAGGCTATTGAAAAATCCCTGTTGCAGCTTTCTCTTGAAAATTTCCGTGTGAAATCTTGGCGATAAGACCGGAAGTGCTTTTTGCGCACTTCTGCGGCTTCGTCAGAAGGCAACAATTGGCAACAATGAATTTTTATAATTATTGCACCATGCATGAGTATTTTGTGCAATGTGGGAGTCATGGGGTGCCATGGATAGAGATCTATACATAAAAGAGCAGTTTCTTTTGCGTAATTATCGTATTTATCATAGTCATCTTTGTGACCGCTTGAAATATTCTTCAAAATCAGTTTTAATCTGTATATTAATTCGAAATTAATACCTGTAATTTCTGAAACAACTTGGGATTCTCGAAAAATCTTCGGCTTGTATTGTCGTGATTTGTATTGCAGAAATTTGCCTTTGGCATGTCCACAAGCAATCCAGTTTCTTTACAGAATCTCTCCTGGATCTCTATTTTTCATTCTTTTTCCAATTGTTTTTCAGCATCTGTTTTTCTTGCCTTATATTTTTTCACTGGCAATTTGTACGCCAAATGCAGAATACTTTCAAATACTCTTATTCTGGCATGTAATACACAGAGTCCAAATTAAATTGCCCCATCATCAACACAATTTGCTATGTATAAGTTATTGAAATATTTTGAAGTAGCACCGCAAATATAACATCGGCTTGTTGATGTAGTTCCTGTGGCAACATTACAGACCTTTTCGTCGACCATTGTCATTTTGAATTTATCTTTGACTCTAAATTGTTGGCCACATAAGTTAAAATCAGTTGCAACACGCGAGTTAATAGAATTATTGACATAATTAATTTCTTCTCCGTACTGTCGGTAACACGAATCCAAAAATGTCCCTCGAGCCAAGAATCGTTATATTTAAGAAATACCTCTTCTCTATTATGGGTTTTTGTCCATCATTTCTTCATTTCTAAGTTGAAATACAAAAAATAACTTTTCAGTATTCCGATTTGGTTATTAGTGTAGTCTTCATTAGACAAAAGTTGATTTTTTAAACAACTTAGTTTTTCTTCTTAATTAGCTAAATTTTCATTTTTCATACAATTGAACAAGTATTTCCGCTTTACAATCTTCATCCCAGATGTACCCGATGAACCCAAAACTAATAAACATTTCGTTTAAGCCAAACCCAGATAAAAAATATTTTCGGAAAATTTAAGTCTCATTATTTCTTATAATTTTAGTACAAAAAAAGTACAAAATTTTTAATTATCCGGGATTATCCTTAGCAAATTTCTTGACTCTCTATAGTTTATTTTTATGAACGAGAGAGTAATTAGCATAATTTTAACTGGTACATCCGACCACTCCATGGGCGTGCTCAAGATTAATTGAAAAATTACTTTGAATAATTGTAAAAAATAATTGAATTATAGTTTATTCGTCTTCCGGGTTTGGACCGTGTCATTTGTGAGTGACCCAAAAGTGGGTTCATCTCGACGTTTCGCTACAATTGTATGTAGCTTCTTCAGGAGAACAAAAAAGAAAAAAAAAAGAAAGAAGAAAACAAAAGAACAGGAAGATGGGTAGTTAGCAACGGTAACTCAGTTACTCAACGCAACCAGAGGCGAATACTAACTACCAAGATGGGCACTTGGTCACAGTAACTCAACTGCTCAACGCAGCCAGAGGTGAAAACCAAATGCCAGGACAGGGATTCACGTCCAACAGCTCAGAACACTAACGCGTCGAGAGGCGGGGAGTGAATCCGACGATTACTCCGCTACCGCTCTATTTATAGTCGCGGTGCCTGTCGTGTCGGGACGTATCGGCACACTTCGTGGCGCGAATGTCAAGAAGCGCGCGCTGGCCAATCATGTGGCTGCATCGTGGTGGCGGGACTGGACGGCGGTTCTAGACTGAGATTCCAGATGGGAGACAAGTAGTATCCTTCCTCTCGATTGATATTATGGGGATTTTTTCGGATCTCTAGAGATTCGCGGATTTTCCTAGAATAAAAGAAGGGGCTCTTAGAAATAATATGGGTTTTTTCGAACAATATGGAATGACCGGTTTCTTGGCAGTGTTCTGCAACTGCAGAATGGGAGAAAAGACCTGATCGAATGCATCTTTGATGCTCTTGAATCCGAGTTTTGACGGAACGACCAGTTTCGCCAATATACACATGTCCACATGAACAAGGAATAGAATAGACACCACAGGAAGATAGGGGCGGTAATGGGTCCTTAGGAGAGGGTAGATATTGTGAGATTCTCTTGGGTGGTCGAAAAGTAGTCCTGATACCTTCTTTGCGAAGAATTTTGCCAATCCTATCAGTGACATTTCGAATATACGGAAGAAAAGCCACAGGAGTATTACCCGAAGATTCTGAATTTGTCGTCCTAGGGTGTAAAGGGGGATGTAGATGTCGGTGTGTAATATTTTGAATTGTGGACTTGGAGTAACCGTTGGCGACAAGGGTTTTTTGCAGATGGCCAAGTTCTTCTCTAAGGTTGTCGGGTTCAGAAATCGAAATGGCCCGATGGATGAGAGAGTTGATCACAGAATTCTTTTGGGCAGGATGGTGGTGTGATGAAGCATGTAGGTAACGATTCGTGTGAGTCTTTTTTCTATAAACAGAGTGACCCAATCGGCCATTGGGCTTGGAGGTGACTAACACATCGAGAAAGGGAAGGGACCGATTATTTTCTACTTCCATTGTGAATTTTATACTCGGATGTTGTGAGTTAAGATGATCTAGGAAGGGAGAAAGGGTATGTTGACCATGGGGCCAGATGATAAATGTATCATCAACGTAGCGGAACCAGACTTTTGGTTTTAACGGGTAAGATTCTAGGGCTAAAGACTCAAAGGCTTCCATGAAAATGTCAGCAATGACAGGGGAAAGGGGAGAACCCATTGGTGTTCCAGATATTTGTTTGTAGAAATTGCCTCTAAAAGAAAAATATGTTGAAAGGAGGCATTTTTCCGCAAGATCTGCCAAAACCAAAGACTTGTTATCATTGGTCAAGTGATCTCGCAGAACAACTAGAGAGTCATGTATGGGGATATTGGTAAATAGGGATGATACATCGAAACTGACGAGAATGTCTTGGGGATCGACTGTGAGAGAGGAGATTAAGCTGATGAATAGCTGAATAGCTTAATCGGTCCCTTCCCTTTCTCGATGTGTTAGTCACCTCCAAGCCCAATGGCCGATTGGGTCACTCTGTTTATAGAAAAAAGACTCACACGAATCGTTACCTACATGCTTCATCACACCACCATCCTGCCCAAAAGAATTCTGTGATCAACTCTCTCATCCATCGGGCCATTTCGATTTCTGAACCCGACAACCTTAGAGAAGAACTTGGCCATCTGCAAAAAACCCTTGTCGCCAACGGTTACTCCAAGTCCACAATTCAAAATATTACACACCGACATCTACATCCCCCTTTACACCCTAGGACGACAAATTCAGAATCTTCGGGTAATACTCCTGTGGCTTTTCTTCCGTATATTCGAAATGTCACTGATAGGATTGGCAAAATTCTTCGCAAAGAAGGTATCAGGACTACTTTTCGACCACCCGAGAGAATCTCACAATATCTACCCTCTCCTAAGGACCCATTACCGCCCCTATCTTCCTGTGGTGTCTATTCTATTCCTTGTTCATGTGGACATGTGTATATTGGCGAAACTGGTCGTTCCGTCAAAACTCGGATTCAAGAGCATCAAAGATGCATTCGATCAGGTTCTCCCATTCTGCAGTTGCAGAACACTGCCAAGAAACCGGTCATTCCATATTGTTCGAAAAAACCCATATTATTTCTAAGAAGCCCCTTCTTTTATTCTAGGAAAATCCGCGAATCTCTAGAGATCCGAAAAAATCCCCATAATATCAATCGAGAGGAAGGATACTACTTGTCTCCCATCTGGAATCTCAGTCTAGAACCGCCGTCCGGTCCCGCCACCACGATGCAGCCACATGATTGGCCAGCGCGCGCTTCTTGACGTTCGCGCCACGAAGTGTGCCGATACGTCCCGACACGACAGGCACCGCGACTATAAATAGAGCGGTAGCGGAGTAATCGTCGGATTCACTCCCCGCCTCTCGACGCGTTAGTGTTCTGAGCTGTTGGACGTGAATCCCTGTCCTGGCATTTGGTTTTCACCTCTGGCTGCGTTGAGTAGTTGAGTTACTGTGACCAAGTGCCCATCTTGGTAGTTAGTATTCGCCTCTGGTTGCGTTGAGTAACTGAGTTACCGTTGCTAACTACCCATCTTCCTGTTCTTTTGTTTTCTTCTTTCTTTTTTTTTCTTTTTTGTTCTCCTGAAGAAGCTACATACAATTGTAGCGAAACGTCGAGATGAACCCACTTTTGGGTCACTCACAAATGACACGGTCCAAACCCGGAAGACGAATAAACTATAATTCTGACTCTGGCCGTGGAAGCCTACGATTTCATTTGACCAACCTCTACGGGGAGGTTATATTCCGCAAAACCTCAGAGTTCTCCAATCTTCGCTCTAAAGTTTCATCTCTACTTTCTTCGCTCACCTTCCTCTCTAGATGTCGTGATAATAACTTGGTTCCCAATTTTCTTGTTCTAAAACATCACATTTCCTCTTCATCTTCTTCCCGAATTCTACATCGAGCCAGCCTATCTCTACTTCGTGAACGGATTCAACATATTCGAAAAACCCTTAATTTTCAATCCCAAAAACTTTTTAAGCTGCATCTTGAACTCTCCAGTATTCTTAGTGTCGATGATTGGTCACTTTTAGACCGCATTTCCTATCATCAAGCCGATAAAATCCTTCTTCTAAGCAACGAAACTCACAAAAAGAAATTCCAATCCCTTGTATCTAAGAAGAAAAAATCACATTCCACCACTTCTACTTCTCATTCACCTCTCACTAACACCGTCGTTAATCTTTCTTCTCACCAATTAACAAGTGCAGAAAGCAGTCTTCTATCTAAAGGTCTTAATTTTGCTATCACTCCTTCCAGAATTCCTACCGAAGAAATAGTTTCAAATGTGGAAGCGGCACTCCGCACAATTCCCAAAATTCCAGCCGACCGTATCCGCTTTGACGTCGCTAAATGTCTTGATACAGCCAAAATCCCTACTTCCAATATATCTCGTGAGGAATTCATAGCTCTCAAAAATCTCCGTTCTCTTTCTGAGATAATAATCCTTCCTGCAGACAAAGGTAATGCCACAGTCATCCTGGATACTCCTTCCTACATAGAGAAAGTAAACGACTTACTTAGGGATACATCCTGTTATAATACAATTTCTCGAGACCCCACTCCTAGAGTCGAACGCGAAATTGCCCATGTCATCAAACAATCCGATCTTTCCGATGATATTAAGAAGTCCATAGTTCCGAAAAACTCCATCTGCCCCAGAATTTATGGTCTTCCCAAAATCCATAAAGATAACGTACCTCTTCGTCCCATTGTGACTACGATTAACTCTCCCACCTACAAACTCGCAAAGTACTTGTCGAATCAGTTTAAGACCTATACTGGTCGTACCTCTTCTTATGTCCGAAATTCCACACATTTCATCACCTTAATCTCCTCTCTCACAGTCGATCCCCAAGACATTCTCGTCAGTTTCGATGTATCATCCCTATTTACCAATATCCCCATACATGACTCTCTAGTTGTTCTGCGAGATCACTTGACCAATGATAACAAGTCTTTGGTTTTGGCAGATCTTGCGGAAAAATGCCTCCTTTCAACATATTTTTCTTTTAGAGGCAATTTCTACAAACAAATATCTGGAACACCAATGGGTTCTCCCCTTTCCCCTGTCATTGCTGACATTTTCATGGAAGCCTTTGAGTCTTTAGCCCTAGAATCTTACCCTTAAAACCAAAAGTCTGGTTCCGCTACGTTGATGATACATTTATCATCTGGCCCCATGGTCAACATACCCTTTCTCCCTTCCTAGATCATCTTAACTCACAACATCCGAGTATAAAATTCACAATGGAAGTAGAAAATAATCGGTCCCTTCCCTTTCTCGATGTGTTAGTCACCTCCAAGCCCAATGGCCGATTGGGTCACTCTGTTTATAGAAAAAAGACTCACACGAATCGTTACCTACATGCTTCATCACACCACCATCCTGCCCAAAAGAATTCTGTGATCAACTCTCTCATCCATCGGGCCATTTCGATTTCTGAACCCGACAACCTTAGAGAAGAACTTGGCCATCTGCAAAAAACCCTTGTCGCCAACGGTTACTCCAAGTCCACAATTCAAAATATTACACACCGACATCTACATCCCCCTTTACACCCTAGGACGACAAATTCAGAATCTTCGGGTAATACTCCTGTGGCTTTTCTTCCGTATATTCGAAATGTCACTGATAGGATTGGCAAAATTCTTCGCAAAGAAGGTATCAGGACTACTTTTCGACCACCCAAGAGAATCTCACAATATCTACCCTCTCCTAAGGACCCATTACCGCCCCTATCTTCCTGTGGTGTCTATTCTATTCCTTGTTCATGTGGACATGTGTATATTGGCGAAACTGGTCGTTCCGTCAAAACTCGGATTCAAGAGCATCAAAGATGCATTCGATCAGGTCTTTTCTCCCATTCTGCAGTTGCAGAACACTGCCAAGAAACCGGTCATTCCATATTGTTCGAAAAAACCCATATTATTTCTAAGAGCCCCTTCTTTTATTCTAGGAAAATCCGCGAATCTCTAGAGATCCGAAAAAATCCCCATAATATCAATCGAGAGGAAGGATACTACTTGTCTCCCATCTGGAATCTCAGTCTAGAACCGCCGTCCAGTCCCGCCACCACGATGCAGCCACATGATTGGCCAGCGCGCGCTTCTTGACATTCGCGCCACGAAGTGTGCCGATACGTCCCGACACGACAGGCACCGCGACTATAAATAGAGCGGTAGCGGAGTAATCGTCGGATTCACTCCCCGCCTCTCGACGCGTTAGTGTTCTGAGCTGTTGGACGTGAATCCCTGTCCTGGCATTTGGTTTTCACCTCTGGCTGCGTTGAGCAGTTGAGTTACTGTGACCAAGTGCCCATCTTGGTAGTTAGTATTCGCCTCTGGTTGCGTTGAGTAACTGAGTTACCGTTGCTAACTACCCATCTTCCTGTTCTTTTGTTTTCTTCTTTCTTTTTTTTCTTTTTTGTTCTCCTGAAGAAGCTACATACAATTGTAGCGAAACGTCGAGATGAACCCACTTTTGGGTCACTCACAAATGACACGGTCCAAACCCGGAAGACGAATAAACTATAATTCTGACTCTGGCCGTGGAAGCCTACGATTTCAATAATTGAATTATTTCAGTGTTATAAAGTGTTATGTGTATGTAAACAAAAGAGGTAAAACCTCTTTTATCACACACTATATTAGAACTGACTGGTCTACATTAAAAAGGGTTTTAAAAAATTCACATTTTTTTTAATTTTTAAAAATTACAAAAGAGACAAAGAGTTTTTAAAACCGTCTAAGGTATGTTAAATAGATGAATAAAAATATTAATATAAAACTCACAGCTACTTGTTACAAATCCAAATCAGATTCAGAAGATGAACTTTCAGAACCAAGATTTATAATAACTGGCTTGATCATTTTATCAGTAATATTGTTCAGCTTCCACATTTTTTCCTCTTCTTTAATAGTGTGATTTACTGCCTTTTCAAAGTTTTCAGGTTTTACATTATTTACGGCCTCCAAAAACAACTGTTTAACATCATGAATTTTAAAAGTGGTATTTTTTCTTGAAACTTCACTCTTTATCTGTGCCCATACCAGTTCAATCGGGTTTAATTCACAATGATATGGTGGGGATCTAAGTACTGTCATTCCACGATTTTTGGCAATTTCATCAATTTCGTAATTTTTAAATTTTTCTTTATGAAGGGCACACAACGAATAAAGTTCCTTTCTTATAGATCCGGGATGGTAAGTAATATTTTTTGAACTCAGCCAATTCTATAAGTCTTTTTTTAACCACTTGGTTGTGGGCAGTCCTTCTATAAGTCTGGAGTGATAACTTGCATTATCCATTACTATTACACAGGTCTTAGGAAGAAGATCTATCATTTGTTCAAACCATTCTTGAAAGACATCAGCGTTCATGTCTTCATGGTAGTCAACGGTACGAGTTGATTCAAAAGTTAATAAACCACCTTCAACAAAACCGTCTGAACTGCCAATGTGTACTATTATCAGCCTGCGTCCCTTTCCTGATGGTGGGTTTAAACCAGTAGATAAGTTATTTACAAAAGCGTGCCTTTGACTTGTAACAGTTTCATCCTGCCAAAATTTATTTGGTGTATGACCCTCGTTGATCCATGTTTCGTCAAGATAAAATATTTTTCTTTTTTGGTTTCTTATTTCCTTTATGGAAACCCTTACTTCGTGGAATGCACTCATTTCAGATAAAATAAAACGTTTTATTTTATCTAAAGAATTAAACTTTATTTTGCAAATCAGTAGGAACTTATTAAACTTTTATTGGTTATATATAACCAATAAAATAAACATCTTACACTTCTTGCAAATTTATTAGTACCTGTTAACCTCCATCACTCCGACACTGGCAACCTTATTTAGGGATTAGTAACCCTCACAACTATTGTATTCTATTCTGCTGCAACCTTTATACCTGGTGGTCATACTCAATTTAAAATTATTTTCCTATATACTTCTGTAAACTTGTTGACAAATATCTGTTTTTCATTGAGTCACCCGTATCAACAGTTTAGGGATTTGCATACATAATTTATTGTTTTATTACCCTCTCATACATAAAAATACACTATAGTAGCTATAACATTGAATTATACATAGTAATAAAAAATAATTGCCCGAATAATTCCGATAGAAATGAAAATCTACTACACAAATAATCTTTTTTGAGAACATTTGGATCAAAAACAACTTATTTTCAGAGCGATAACAGTGAATTAATAAACCAATAAATTAAAGTCAGGGTCAGGAGAGCTTGGGTACTATTCTCGGAAGCTTTTTGTAACTCAGGCAAATATTTTCGTAGACTTACTTGGCCGCCTAAATCGTTTAAATACCTCTATGTGCAGAATTGATTACATTTAAAATGTATATTATATATATATATATATTATATATATATATATATAATATATACATATATATAATATATATATGTATATATATATATATATATATATATATATACATATATATATATATATATATATATATATATATATATATATATATATATATATATATATATACACTGAAGTAAGTTTCAAAAGAAAAATCTTTTGATCACGAGGATATCGGTCAAAGGAGAAATAATACAAGAAAATCACATTTCCACTCCTATATTTGAAGATGTTTCGCTTGTGGAGTTCACAAGCTTTATCAGTTCAATTTAAAAAATATTACCATTGTGGTAGGCAATAATATACAAAAACATGGAAAAAATAACTTACGAATGGTAAGTGAAGTATAAAATGGTGTTAAACAAACACACCATTTCCTTGGTAACTGTGGTCAATGCAATAAAATGTTATCGGTTATAATGCAAATCGTAGCTTGAACGTTTCTGTGTAGTAGCATTTGTGTATTACAATGCGAAAAAGTTTAATTTACAAATAAAAGAAAGAATAAAAAGTACTACCAAGCTCAATAAAAAACCCGTCAACATTGCACGTAAAAAAACTAACTTACAACAATAAAGTGTAGATATACAATTAACAAATTAAAAAAATGACTAAAACGCACTGGCACAGAGCTGAATTGTTATATCAAAAAGATTTTATACTTTTTACTCTATATATATATATATAATATATATATATATATATATATACATTTTAAATAAAATCAACGTGGCAATAGTAATTATCAGCAATCATTTAGATCTAGCATATTTGGAAAACTTAATTGGATTTTCTTTATACGTGTATTTTCCTAGTTATGTTTTAATTGGTAAAAGTAATCAAAAATTGTTCATCACCACGTTATCGTCACGTTTCTTTGTTATTAAAATTGCCATGGTTCTTTATGAATGCAAAACAAAAGGCAGTAAATAAAGGAAATATTCCGTGCATTCTGTTGTCGCTTTCAATGAATCTTGCCACTTTTCATATATGAATACTGTTTCAGTAAACCGTAATGGTTTTTGTGTCTAACTTCTAGTATTAGAAAATCACAGGTAAAACCAGAAGAGCTTGCGGCTACAAAAATGTTTTAATACATATTCGTCTGTAGAGACAGAATCATTTTGATTTGCTAATATTCATGTACCTACATCAGAATAATGAACAGCCAATATTTTTGCATAAATACTGAGTTAATTATTTTATATTCTTTATGTTCATTGAAACACGTAATACCAACACACTCTTATATTTTAACTTTAATATGTCGATAAAGACATGCTATATTTAGTAACATTTTATATACTGGTAATATTCTTTGATTTTTAATAATCAACTTTGAAAGTTTACTAAAACGATAAATGTAATGAAAGTTAACATAACACGACGATGCTTATTATACTTGTAGATAGCTTAAAATATTTAGGGATCTGTGAATTTGGTTTTTGTAAAATTAAGCAAGAATTAAAATAAGGTCATGTAAATTTAAAAACAACTAAATCAGTAAAATCAAAATCCGAAGATTTCTAATTGTCGAAAGCAAATTCAGATTTTTGCTTTAATCACTGCCTTCTAAGCCAGTAATTAGAGCAAAAATCTGAATTTGATTTCGACAATTAGAAATCTTCGGATTTAGAGTTTGGTGATTATTACCAGATGTCGCTATTGCGTCCATATTGAAGTCATTTTAGCGTTGCTTCTATTATGACAGAAACTATTGTTTTTACGTTCAGAGCATCTGTAAATAGTCGCTCCGAAGATTCCTTTTAGGATGAAATACGTATAAGCGAATATACAGAGGCACTATACGTGAAATCAAATCTTAAATGTCTTTGAGTTTAGAAATAACTATTTAAACAGATATAATGACCCTTATATAAACGGTCCTTTTGGCTTCAGGCTTTACAAATACACATATATAACGCATCTTATCTTCTTCCAATATGTTTTCTGCCAAAAAACTAAGATTTAAAATTTTTTGTGTAAAAACTTTACTATGTAAATAGTTTAGTTTTATTGCGGCTAGGGTCAGGATGATTGGGTTGTATGTTGAATCCCCTTCATTTATTGAAACAATATTATATTGCTGACCCACTTTGTGTAAGATTGCAATTTTTTGGGCTACAAGGCAGTTTTCACTAACGGTTCGATGCTCTGTCATACCGGTCGGGCGACCTCGCGTTCAGGTCACCGAAAATTATAGTGGGCTCGTCTGAATCTAGTAGTAGATTTAAATCTTCTTGTAGGATCGGATCACTCGGCCTGACGTATGCCGAGATGATTTTCAGCCTTTTGTTGGCCGCAATGATCCGAACTATGGTTACTTCCATAGTGACCAGGCCATCAGGAGTAGATGGTTTAATCCCTTTTTGACCATGATAGCCGTGCCTCCGAACCGTTTTCTGTGGTCATCTCTATAAGTGTCATAGCCAGGACACTTCCGAAACTTTCGAAACGAAAACATCCGAAACTACCCAAAGCATTTATTACTGTAGTCATTTTTCTAACATGCAGGCAACATTTTTCATCTGCATGTTTAAGTTATTCATTAAGGCAGTTGTTTCGCTATTTGTTGTTATAATAGCGGGTGAGTTTGTGTTGTTGCGCATAACTTATGTTATTGTTAACCGGTGTACTTTGTACACCCCTGCTTCTTGGTGGTTATTGAGCAGGCAATTTCTTTTTAGGTGCTTTGGAGCATCCCCTGTAGTTGGCCATTTGTGCCTCGCCACAGTTTGCCCATTTAGGATCCGTATTACTGTCTTTGAGGCATTCGCTGCTTTTGTAATTATTACCGGACTTTACGCATAGAGAGCCACAGTGACAAGCCCAGGATACATGCTAGAAGTTTTGACAGTTGTAACATTGTAGAATTTCCGAAGCATTTGTTAGCATTTAGCATATTTAGCATCCGAAAATAGTCGTCCCTGCTCTTAGTCTGTATGACTATGGATCTTCCGGACGTCTTCCGGATCTTCCGCAAATTTATTTACGGACCCTATGCCTCGTTGTGCAGCTTTGTGTAGGATTTTTTGGCTTTGGCCTACAGATTTTAAAATGACGGCAGGGAGCTTTGACTGCGTGCTTTGTTCAGTGATAGCTTTTTAGCTATCCACTGGTTTGCTGGGAGTCGTGGGTACTTCCTCTTTTTATATTCTCTTTGCTGTACGAGCTTTTATTTTCTCGTCCATTTCCTTTTTGGGCAACACGCTTTTCGGTTGTTTTTGTGACGTATTTTTCATTGTTCTTTTACTTCCTGCTTTTTGCTTTTTTCCAATAGTCGTTTATTTCTTCTTTATAATTATGTGTGAGCTCTGGGTCCCAGACGTTGTGACACTGACTCTCGATGCGCGCAGTTTCTAATCATTTCTATATTCTCTCACAAAACATTTTAATTTATTAACAAAAATGCCATTATGGATGAAAATTTGACTAAATATAAACTTTATAAAACATATGTATGTACAGGTCTTACCAATTTGGTATATTATGCAGGATATAACGAAAACTAGAGAAGACAGAAAAAAGTAGTTAAGATGTCATAACTTTTTTCCCTAATGTAACGATTGAGCAAACAAATCATCAAAATCTCTCCACAGTAGCCAGATACACGATACAGATTAGCAAAATGTCGAAAACGATAGGGTTATATATTTTTATATATTTATATTATATAGTTATATATTTAATAAGAAAAATAAAAAAAAAACTTTTTTGGAACTTTTGCTAGATGTGTCATGTTAGGGTTCAGTGGGGCACAAGAATTTTTTTAAGGGGTCTCACTAAAGAAATATAATACCACAGAATAATAAATAATCAGAATGTCCACTCTGTTTAAAAAAATAAGTACGCGCATCTCGTACGCGCAGATGGAATCTGCCATGTTTTAGTCGGAACCAGTGCTATTCAGTGACATTTTATCTGGTGAGCATAGACAAATTAACCGGTTTAATTTATTTACTGCAAGTACAGACATAATATGCACTATTTAATTCATACTTTTAGTTGAAGAATAGATTAAATTATTTCAAATGTTATAAATTATTAATCTCTAAAAATTTAAATTACAGTTCTGTGTTCTGTCCTAGCTTGTCACAAATTTCCCAATTCGAGTCTATGTTCCGTCTAAAACATGGCGCTCGAGTGCTGACAAACTTCAAAGGTGGCATTTGAGAGTGGGAATTGTGATTGTTTATTATTCTGTGATAATACCAAGTTATGTTTTTTATATCGGACACCCTATATATTTTGACATTTTTCGTTTACACTTTTAATTTTCTTTGACATGATATATTATGTTGTATATCTACTTTTAGTTGTTGAGGCTACACTGCAAATAAATTGTTTATTTAACATCACGTTAAAGGCACTTAGACACGAAAAGCTCAGTAACATATTATAAAATTGTATTATGCGGATTAAAATTTTCGGATTTATTTACTTTAGAAATAAGAAATATTTAGAAATAAGATCAACTAATTTAAAAAATTGAAATAACAAATTTACCAACAACAAAAAACTACTTATCAGCTAGAATTAACTTTACCAAAATACTAAAATTATTATAATAAATATACAAACAGAGGAATACTAAATAGCGTAACGACTGGAATTAATTTTAATTTAATATAAAAATTATAGTAAATTTTCAAAATGCTCCCGTTGTGTTATAATAATAATCCGCTCTGTTTTTTAAAAATCCTCAAATCCAATTATTAGGAGAATTTAGTTCTAGGGTGGATGAAGAGGACATCGCATTACTTACGGCATGGTATTGGCAGGTATTCCATTTTGTTGAATCCAAAATTTATTCCTTTCTGCCAAATACTTCTCATCAAAAATGTTATTTATATTTGTTTCCTAGATTGAGCCTATATATCCGGCAGCAGTTAGTTTAGCAACAAATATATGATAAATTAATTTATTCTGCTTGATTAATATAACAAATAACTGAAATCATGTTAAGTTTTAGTCAATACATGGAATTTTTATATTTCACAGAATAATTACCAGGTAATACATATTGAAATTGAGATAATTTTTTTATGTCTATTACATTAATTACCTAAAAGTAAAGGATCCAAGGGTCATGGTCTAACAAGGATAGGTACACCTTGCGCACATATTGTTAAAAGATTAAAAAAATTTGTATTTATTGGGTAACATCCATAGACATGGGCGAAGTGTAACGCAAATCAAGGAGTAACCTTCTTCACTATTATTTACCTTTGGCAATAAAATGCAAATACAGCACCTCTTTACTGAGTGTCCTTTTATGCTGAATTAAATAGTTTTTGAGTAATTTTAAATTAGTAAACACCATTGCACATTTATCTACGCACGGATACATCTATAGTTGATATGTGAAAACGTGCATTTTTTTATACCGAACGAAAGACTACGACTTTACATTTTTATATTTCAGTAGAGTCTCGGTTATCGCCATAAACGGGCCGACGGAAGGGCGGATAAGCTGGAATGGCGGATAATAGGGAGGGTAGAAAATGAAACACAAGTTTGGGGCTATTGTAATAACATTGCAATGGACTTTATTTATAGTGCAATAAAAGTGTAATTATGTACGGTAATACTTTATGTATATAATAATATTAACAATATTAAAATAAAACTAGAATCAGTTCAACATTGACTTACATTGGATATTGTAGACATAATGGTTTAGGGTGAACGAAAAAAAACTAGTGATTTTCATCTGTCTTGCTGAAGTATCTCGCCATCTCTGTAGCATCATAATATCGACAGCTCTGGCTTCCTCTTGTTGCTCGACGTATTTTATCGCAGCTTCAAACATTTTTACTCCTTCTTTGTGTGAAACTTTTTGTGGCTCAACAGTCTCTAATTCTTCGATGTCTTCAACACCTTCACTATTAACAACCGTAACAATTTCTATCATCGGTTATTTCATATTGTTTCATCCCTTGAAAACCACTCTCCAACATCACAAAGACGCATCCTCACATCCAGGGATACGTTTCACTAAGGGCAATATATTTTCCTGAAGTTCATCCAAAGTGTTGTCAGCAGTTCCTTCATCCTCACACAACAGCTTATCCCAGGACTTAGTAATTGTTTGTGCCCCAAACCTTATCCATGAACTTGAGATCCAGTAGGACACATCTTTCAAGTTAATGGCTTTCAATATAGGGATTAAGTCTCGGCCATCGTTCATTTCTTCTATCATGGTCGATAGAAGGATTCTCCGAGGTAGTTTCTTTTCAGCGTCTCCAAAAACACCCTGTGTCCATAGGTTGACAGATAGCTGTGACATTCGGAGGAGAGGAACATGGCCTTTATGTCCCCATCTTTTAGTTCACTTTCATCAGGATGAGTCGGCGCATTATCTAACAGTAAAACTGCTTTTCTTGGTAAATTATTGTCTTTTAGAAACTTCTCTGTTGATGGTACTAAAATCCGAGAAGAACCAATCTTTAAAAATGTCACTGCTCATCCACGCACTTTTCTGATTGCAATATTTCACTGGTAGAGCATGTCTTGAAATTCCCTTAAATGCTCTGGGGTTCTTTGTCTTTCCAATCATTGTGAGTTCCATCTTATGGTTTGACGTGGAATTGCTACATGCTAAAATGGTTACTCGCTCTTTGCTGCGTTTATAGCCAGGAGCTGCTGATTCACTTTTAGCTGCAAGACTCTTATTGGGTAACACTTTATAATTAAGGCCTGTTTCATCGCAATTAAATATTTGATCATTTGTTAAATTTTCCGCCTTAATAAATGCTTGAAACGATTTCTTAAATGTAGCCATTCCTTGAAAGTTTGATGATAATTTCTCACCACAAATAGACAGCTGACGAATCCCCGTACCGCTTCTTCCAACGGTCTAGCCAGCCGACACTTGCTGTAAAATCTGCCTCACCCTCTTGAAATTGCTTTTGGAAGTGCAATGCCTTTTCTTTTAAGATAGGCCCGGATATAGGCACTCCCTTATCCCTAAAGTGGACAAACCAAATGTACAAAGCTCGCTAGTTTTTTCGTAATCACTTTTTTTCATGGATTTTCTGTCTTTCAAGTCGATTTCAGTGGCTCGTGAAGAACACCATTTTTCCAATTCTGATCGGTTTTTCCTCCAATCTCCAACAGTACGACGACCAACACCATAGTCATCAGCCACTCTCTGCAGTGTTTCCCCTTTATCAAGCCTTTTTAATGCATTTAGTTTGTCTTGCATTGATAAGACAATCGTTTTCCTTTTTTGTTTTCTCCATAACCACGATCGATTGATAGCAAAGAATAAACTCTTACTCGTAGCGTACGGGCCTCAAAACGGTTAAAGCGAACAAATAACCTTACTGTGCATGACTCACTGAAAGGAACAATAGTTGATTCGATGAAAGTGTACTAAATAGCAAATAAAGTATAATAAAGTTATAAAAACAGAGTATTTATGACTGGTCTGGGGACGGGGAGGTAAAATAATCTATTTTTGTCTGGCAGCCTGACACCCCAAATTCCTACCTGTACAGTCATTGGCGTGTAGCAGATTATTTTCAAAATTATACAAAATTATTTTTTTTTGCATAAATGGTGCGGCGGATTAAACGGAACGGCGGATAACCAAAGGGCGGATAATTGAGACTCTACTGTAACTGAAATCATGTTAAGTTTTAGTCAATACAATGGAATTTTTATATTTCACAGAATAATTACCAGGTAATACATATTGAAATTGAGATAATTTTTTTATGTCTATTACATTAATTACCTAAAAGTAAAGGATCCAAGGGTCATGGTCTAACAAGGATAGGTACACCTTGCGCACATATTGTTAAAAGATTAAAAAATTTGTATTTATTGGGTACATCCATAGACATGGCGAAGTGTAACGCAAATCAAGGAGTGGGGACGGCAGTCTTAATCGGATTTTAGATTGATACCACCCTCTTCACTATTATTTACCTTTGGCAATAAAATGCAAATATAGCACCTCTTTACTGAGTGTCTTTTATGCTGATTAAATAGTTTTTGAGTAATTTTTAATAGTAAACACCATTGCACATTTATCTACGCATGGTTACATCTATAGTTGATAAGTGAAAACGTGCATTTTTTTATACCGAACGAAAGACTACGACATTACGCCCCCAAAATTAGAACGTAAAGTGTAGAATTTATGCCCAGTGTGTTAGGTGAAAAATATAAAGATAGCAAAAAATAGAAAAAGGTTGAAGTAAAAGTATAATACAAAAAAATTATTAAAAATACCTTTTATAATTTTGTTTTGTCAGTTCAAAATTCAAGACAGCAGCATTATTGGCTTTTTATAAAGGGGTAAACAATTGTGAAGGTGGTAAATGACTTGGGAAAGCTTTATTCATACAGTGGTATTTAAAAATTACTTTTTCTTATTTTAATCTAAGCTACCACGGGGTTGAGAGGCTACTAGTTGAGAGGCGAACAATTAGTAAAAATTGAGCAGAATCATGTTGTATTTCAAAATTTTTATATAAGGTAACTTAATATTCGAGCTTCTGCTCATTAGGTTAATATTAACTAACCACAAGGAGTAGTTAAGAAGTGAAAAATTAATAGGATGGTAATAAATTTGTAAAAACCCGTCAAAACACTGTAGTACTCTAAAAATATATATATTTTTTAAATGCTGTTAACGTTTGCAAACAAAATTGCTTTAGTGGTGGAAAATTATTAGAGTGGTGAAAGTGTACCATTGTACAAATGTACAATTAACAGAACACTTTTTTATTTCAATTATTATAAGTAGAGTAAAATAAAATATAAAAAAATTTCCGCCATAAATTTGAACCCAACAGAAATATTGATTGATAGAGTATAGTAAAATTGTAAAAATCGATGTTTCCTCACCTTAAAATTAATCAAAGAATTGTTGGCTTCCCATATGGGTTCTTCTCTTCTTGATGTGCCTATACATCATGAATATTGGCGATCATCATGGCAATCTTTATCTTATCTGCAGCAGCGCGGAAAAGCTGCACAGATGTTGTATTGAACCAGATTCTGAGGTTCTTTAACTAAGAACCTTCTTCTTCCTGGCTTGAAGAAGAGCACATCTGGATTCATTTCGCATCATATTTATGTCCGAAGATTTGCAACGTTCGAGATTTAATGGTGGTCACTAATTCTCGGTTCTTATTCATTCTTCTAAGGACCTCCTCATTTATGATTCAGTCAGTGTCATAAATTGACCAAGTGAAAAACTACTAGGGTGGTAATAAATTCGTAAAAGCTAGTAGAACACTGTGTTATTTTAAAAATAATTTTTATTCATTCCGCTGGCTCCAATATTAAGGTAGTAGGAACATTTCCACATAAGATTGGTTTATTGGTGAAAAATTATCATGGTTATCAAAGTTTAGTCTAAACTTAAAAGAACAGTTTTTTATTTCAGTTATAAGTAAAAAAGAGTGCAATTGTATAAGAATATTTTTCACATTAAATTTTAAACTAACAGAATTATTGACTTTTCATAGGGGGTAGTTAATGGGTGAAAAATTACTAGGTTGGTAATAAATGTATAAAAAGCTAGCAAAACTGCTTTCCTTAATGGTCATTTGGTTGTGAGCAATTATTAGGTTGATAATAAATTCGTGAAAAATGGGTAAAAAACATGCCACCGGCAAAAAGTTTTTTCCTGAATTCTTGAACCTTAAGCCAGAAGAATCGCTCCGCTAAGGTTGGTTTGGTGGCGAAAAATTATTAGGGTGCTAATAAATTAGTGAAAAATGGGTAAAAAATATTACGTAGGTTAAATTGGATTCTGTTCATTTGTCTCCGCTAACTTAAGGGTCCTAGATATTTTTTAATAAAATTCTGTAAATTGTATCCTTCTCAAATAATCGTTTAGGTATAATTCTTGTCAGACAGATGTATGATAGAGCTTAAATTTATGTTTTTGTAAAACTTACCCAGCACTTGTCTTTGAATACCCATTTTCTTTTTAATTTGATGTGATGTGATTAAATTATCTTCTTTGGTTGCCTCCTTTTTGGATATCGCTGAAAATATAATTTAACTGCAGCTAAAAATTCTTTTTTTTTTTCAATCAGAATATGTCAAATACACATCTCTTCTTTTTTTCTTCTTCTTCTTCTTCTTCCTCTTTATTAGCAATTCTGCTTATTTGTTGGTGGAATAATACCTCTGTGGAAGGTTGTCACTTCATCTTTTGCGCGGTTGTCCGATACTTCTGCCGATTTGTGACTCCATCTCTTGCTATTTTGACGACACGAGTCTCTTCCTTTCTGCTTATGTGGTTATTCCATTTTTTTTCTATTTTGTGTCCATTCATTTATACACTGTACGTTACATTTTCTTTTAATGTCTTTACTTCTCTTTCGATCTATCAACGTTTTACCTTTAATTTTTCTCAGTACTTTCGCCACTGCAGTTTCCAGTAGCCTTTGCGTTGTGGCTGTGCCAGGTCTTGTTTCTGAGGCCTATGTCATTATTATCAAATGCATACCGTATCAATATTATAATTTGCTTATTCTGTCTGTCTTTCCGTAATAAAAATCAAAACGCCATCTGTCCGCAAAACTACTACTACCTCTGTATAATATATATTAATAGACTACAAGCCGATGGGATATTTTTAACTGGTCACTTGGCCCAGCATGATTCCCATATAAATAAATACCACAATAAACACTTTAGAAACTAAGCCGTCAATTTTAAATGGTACAGGTGGCTACAGAAGTAAGGTGCATTTATCACAAGGGGGAGAGGTATTTTATCTAAAAATTGTTGTACATATGGTAATATTATTTGGTTGCATCTTTTGTAACAAATTTTTATATTTTAGATATGCATTTTCCATCTAAAGAATTGGTACATATAATATTTGTAGTGGGCGAATGCCTGAAACTGTTTACTAGCTTCAAAAGAGTTTAGTCAGATATATATGCTCAGAAGCTATTTCATAAAAAAAATGTCCAATATTTTACAACCATTAATACCAAAATGGATTTTAGTGACAAAAAAATAAATTTAGAGTTATGATACATGTAATAGAGAATCCAGAAATAAGTATGCACCAATAAAGTAAGTATCATAGATTTTAAATAGTCGTGATGTCTGGTTTGTTAAAGGATGTTCTCTTAGACATGACGAACCACCACTCACTGCATCGTATAGGTAAATTTATCACTCAAGGGAGAGGGGTATTTTATCCAAACATTTTTGTACATATGGTAATATTGCAGCTGCATCATATAGTAAATATTAAGTAGTAAATAAAAACTACAGTGGAGTATTTTTTTGTGGATATCAAGAATATAATACAACTACGACCCCAAAAAAACGGAATAATAAGAAAATTCATATACATATTGCCTTTGCTTTCATTTGACCTCAGCCTAAACAAACTTTTTACATTTTAAAAAACACTTAAACATGATTCATTATACGTTCTTTTTACAAGAACACAAGTTTGTACATTCCGTGTTTTGACTGACATACTCCGTATGCAGGCCATTCACGTTCCGACTTGTGGTACGACTAGTGGTCCAACTTCTGCAGTTGGATCTGAAATCGGACCGTGAGTGGGCTAGTTGGATTAGTTGGACAACTAGTGGTACGACTAGTGGGACGACTTGAAGATCCGACTTCCGACTGGCGACGAAAGTCGGAGCGTGAATGGTGAAGTTGGAAGTCGGATCACAGGTTGGATCGAAAATTTCCTCAGTCAGTTGACTTTCGGCACCTGTTACGTATGAGATTTCTATGAAATACTTAACGCAAATATCTCTAGTTCGCGAATATTTAATAGAAAATAAACTTTCAATTGCACAAAAATTACCTTTTTGTTCGGGCAAATCATTTTCCTTTCTGTAGATCTATTTCGGACATTCCTATACAGGTAAATTTCCGATACTCCGGATTGGCTACGGAAGAATTATCAACAAACAATGAAAATTAAATCATAGTTGTAGCAAAAGATCCCTAGTTCGCAAAAAAATAATAGAAAATAACTTCCAATTGCACGAAAAATTATTATTCCTATTAAAAATATACGACACACACACAACAAAATAAATCCCAGCTCCAGTTTAAAACAAATAAAATATAGATTTTATACCTATACAAATCTTTAAAACCTATAATTTTTTCCTACATCTTAAAAAGTCATAAAAATCAAGAGTTGAAAAAATTAATTAGTTCAGCCCTAGACAAATAACTAGAGAAACGAAACCTAATTTTTAAACATACATATCATATTATTATATTTTGCGTAGTGTTTATTCGATACATTTTTTGGTTAAGCCATGTACACCATCGTGAAAACAACCTAGGACTGAAGTTGGACCGCTAGTTGGATAGAAAGTCGGAGCGTGAGTTAAGACGAACATCCAACTAGTAGTCCTACTAAGTGGGACCACAAGTCGGAACGTGAATGGCCTGTCGTAGTTAAGACAGGCCATTCACTTTCCGACTTGTGGTCCCACTTAGTAGGACTACTAGTTGGATGTTCGTCTCCACTCACGCTCCGACTTTCTATCCAACTAGCGGTCCAACTTCAGTCTAGGTTGTTTTCACGATGGTGTACATCGCTTAACCAAAGAATGTATCGAATAAACACTACGCAAAATATAATATGATATTTATGTTTAAAAATTAGGTTTCGTTTCTCTAGTTATTTGTCTAGGGCTGAACTACTTAATTTTTCAACTCTTAATTTTTATGACTTTTTAAGATGTAGGAAAAAATTATACTTTTTTAAAGATTTGTATAGGTATAAAATCTATATTTTCTTTGTTTTAAACTGGAGCTGGGATTTATTTTGTTGTGTGTGTGTCATATATTTTTAATAGGAATAATTTTTCGTGCAATTGAAAGTTATTTTCTATTATTTTTTTGCGAACTAGGGACCTTTTGCTACAACTATGATTTAATTTTCATTGTTTGTTGATAATTCTTCCGTAGCCAATCCGGAGTATCGGAAATTTACCTGTATAGGAATGTCCGAAATAGATCTACAGAAAGGAAAATGATTTGCCCTAAGAAAAAGGTAATTTTTCGTGCAATTAAAAGTTTATTTTCTATTAAATATTCGCGAACTAGAGATCTTTGCGTAAAGTATTTCATAAAAATCCCATACGTAACAGGTGCCGAAAGTTAACTGACTGAGGAAATTTTCGATCCAACCTGTGATCCGACTTCCAACTTCACCATTCACGCTCCGACTTCGTCGCCAGTCGGAAGTCGGATCTTCAAGTCGTCCCACTAGTCGTACCACTAGTTGTCCAACTAATCCAACTAGCCCACTCACGGTCCGATTTCAGATCCAACTGCAGAAGTTGGACCACTAGTCGTACCACAAGTCTTAACGTGAATGGCCTGCATTAGCCGCAACACAAAAACTAGACGTTTGCGTACCCTTTATATACTTCTCACATTTTATACAAACATAAATATTTTTGACCTCCAACTATTCTCTAATTAAATAACTTTGTTGATGCAGATCCACTTAATACTTCAATTTTAATGAAATTTTCATTTTAGCGTGTAGCTGTTTTGATATTATTTTCAGACCCATAATAAAACATTTATTTAGTATTACAGTAAATGTATGTCTAAACATTTTCACATAAAATTTGCTCTAATGCGCTAATTTATCCAAATGTCGCTTTTTAATTACCCTCCACCATTTTCTTACTGTATATTTTACATAATAACTATATTGCGATAACGTAAGTATCAAACATAGAAATTACACATTTTTATAATTTTGTCCAAATATGTGTTATCAAACTGTACAGCTAAAAACGCAAAACGTAAGGATTCAGGCAAAAAAAGAATATAATTTATGTCATTTCCTTATACTATGAGCCCATTCTATCTTGTTTTCTTATCTTTTTAAAATGTGTTATTAACATCTTACTATTAACATTAGGCCTCAGCACACTCTAGTTTTATATTAAACACTTAAACCGAAATTAAGGGTTTTGTATTATGGCAGCTTTTTGTTATTCTACAAGTGTCAAAAAGAGCATTTGCTTAAATTTACATAACAAGTAAATATCGCGTCGACTAAGGCAAAGGCGCAGAACATGCTTCAATCGCTATTAAAAACAACAGTACGCAGTACTGCAAAATGTGCTATTTGTGACCTAAGAGATCATACATCTTAACAATTAACAATAAAAATTAACAATTGTGATATCAATTTGTTTTGTATTGAAGCTTATCTCTTATCTGCCAGAACTTCAACTTCTGGCTGAAGAACAAAGTATCGTTCATAAATTATTGTATGGAAAAATGCATATTTTGTTGGTAAGAAAGCTAACACTCGTGGACGGGTGATCTATAATAGATTATGGTATAACCAACTATACTGCCATCGAAAATGATGAACGTAAGATGCCTTAACTCAGCAGATGTAGGTAGCGACCATACCCTAGTATTATGAAAAATAAGAATCATTTCGAAATACTTCACAGCCAACACAAACAAAAATTAAAGTCGACGGATTAAATACAGAATCCACGGAATACTTATACAGAAAAAATATCAGGGAAGATCGTTGGGAAATAAAATATTAGATCATGATAACATCGAAGAAAGCTGGGAATAACTCAAAAATAACATAATTATCGCAGCAACAGAATCACTTAGAGAGAAAAGTAACAAATACTAGCATATCAAAAAAGAAAACCCCAAGGTTTAAAGAAAAAATAAATATAAAATGTGAAGAAAAGAAGAAAGCTTTTTTATAATACAGAACATAACAAACACAACAGGCATATAACTAATATAAACGAACTAGAAACGTTAGAAATGAAACGAATACTTTAGTTAGATACATAAAAAGGAAACACTGGCAGAGCTTATCAAAACAGATGGAACACGACTTCTACAGAACACAAAAAAAAAATATGGAAAATGATCATAGGACAAAGAAAAGAAATGAACGAACTAAGAAAAACTAAACACATTCATAAGGAAACATGGGTAGACTACTTTCGATCCCTATTTACTAAAGATGACCATAATGAACTACCGACACCAGTAGTAACAATAAACGAAGAAATAAATATTGAGGAGGAAAAGGTAAAGAAAGCATTAGGGAAATTAAAAAAAAAATAAAATCACCAGGAGAGAGAGAATAACGTACGAACTCCTAAAGTACGGAGGACTAGATCTGACCAAACAACTATTAAAACTAGTCTAAAAAATAATAGAACAAAACAGAATTCCTCAACAATGTAGATCAAGCATTCTAAGACACTAAAATCAACAATCCAACTGATAACAAATAAACTAAATGAAATTATAGTACTAGCAGAAAAACAACAAGGTTTCGAAAAGATTCAGCTAAACTGAAATGGAAATTGGAAATTAAAGCTGAGATGGAGCAACTATAATAAAAGAACTGCAGGACCAATGTGAAAACGTCTGACAAACAACAGAGATGAATGGCAAGCATTAGGAGATGCCTAAATTCGGCAATACGAATAGAGAGAAGGGTTTAAAAAAAAGTCAAGATAAATCATTAGAATACAACAAATTGGCATATTTATGTTTTGTGGACCTTAACTTTTCATTTAACCGGGTCAAATTAAAGGACTTTATCCACTTGGACATTCCCTGAGTTCTCTATTGTATAAACTAATTATGGATGAAATAATAAAAAAATTAAAAACTAAAAAAGAATACCAAATGGGAGAAAAACAACTTAATAATGCTGCACCAATTTAATGTAATTGCCAGAAAATTTAACATGTTAATTTCTCCAAAACGGAAAAAATCATGGTTACAACAGCAAATTTACTAGGATATAAATTGGAGCTTCGACATAGCTCCAATTGGAGTAATGACATACATGTCAGAAACATGACCTGACACAGAGAGGACAAAAAGGGTGTTAGAAAAACTAGAGATGAAAACACTATGGGACAGACGTAGATGCAAGGTGGAGAACATCAAGAACTGAATAAGAAATAGAAGAGTATAATGTAAACGATCATATAAGCCGAAAGACAACAATTAAAGTAGTAACGACGGCAAGAGATGGTTTTCCAATAGAAAGACGTCACTTTTATTTGTAACTTCATTAATGTCAGTGTCCCGTTGGCCGTTTTGACAAGTTACACACATATATATATATATACATATATATATATATATATATACATACATATATATATATTATACATGTACATATATATATATATATATATATATATATATATATATATATATATATATATGTTATATGGGAAAATATTAACCTTGAACTAGCTTAAGTTCGCCGACTTCAGATTTCATCATCTCATTCCCATAGAAACAGCTGAGCACGCAGTAGAACTTTGTACGAACCGTTGGCCAATATTCATGGGAACTGCCGGGACCACTCTTAGCTGCAACTTCGACCAGTCCAGTTATTGTAGTCATTTTAAATTAATTTAATTTTGTACTATTATTTAATATTTAATTTGTAACAAATAAAGTTCTTTTTTAAAAAGTTAAACTCGTGATTAGTGATCTAGCAATTGGCGCAAAGTCAGTAGGATCCGAAAAACGTTGCTAGAACACGTGTATACTCACTGGCAGCGGCGGATTCTCATCCCTTAACGGAACAAAGAATCTACGGAAGTCCTCACTCCTGTGATCTACGGAAGGAACACCTAGTGAAGCCCCTGGTAGACGAGCAGAGAGAATAAGACGACCCTTAAAGAAGAAGACATCTCCGAACAACCTCACTCCTGTAATCTACGGAAGGAACACCTAGTGAAGCCCCTGGTAGCTGAGCAGAGAGAACAAGGCGTCCCGATGTTCTTCTTTATGTAAGTGGATTTTGAATCATCTCGTTAATAATTTTGTTTTAATAATTTACGAAATTGACTATGCTGCAAGTCAATTAATCAAGATACAAAAAAAAATAATACAAGTTGATTATCTAATATTTGAAATTATTAATATTGACATATTTCTTTTATACTATTTTATAATTACTGATATTTTATTCACATATTTTTTTTACTTGCTATTCGCTCCGTGCGTGACTGATGCGACACCAACCGCCTTCATCTGACAATTTTTTAATCCCAATTTTCAGGTTAAATATATGACATATGCACAGAATACTAATCACAACAAGAAGCGAAACGGAGGGCTTTTTCGCAATCCAAATTTCTTTGCGCATGTGCGAAATCGGCCATAGTGTTAGTAGTGTTGTTGATGCCTTGTTTGTTTATATATTGAGAAGTGTTATTGTATTGTATTGAGAAGTTATTTAGTTAGTTAGTTAGTTATTTAGTTAGTTAGTTAATTTAATATATTTGTGTAATAAACTTATTGTGATGGCTGCACGAAAGGATTTTATTGTGTTGTTCGTGGGTGCCCATCGAAAACTGGGGAAGGAATTAGTTTTTTTTCAATACCGACTGATCGTAGCAGGTAAACAAATTAAATTTTAAATTCAAACGTATTACAAATGTTGTCTGAATGTTTATATTTTAGTTAAATACACTTTTTTTTAGAGCTGAATTATGGCTGAAAGCGGCCAATAGGTTCAGCACCCTTGGCTGCCTTCCAAGGGTGCTGAATTGCATACTAATTATAGAATGTGCGAGAAACGTTTTGAACCGGTGTACATGTACAAAGGAAACACACGGAAGTATTTATTTCAACAAGCACATCCAACGATTTTCTCACACAGCCAATATTCAAAACACACAGACGAACCATTAAAGAAAGTCATAAGGCTGGAAGGTAGATACTTTTTATTTATTCACAATTATAGTGCTTTATTATAAAAGTCACAGTATCTACTTACAACTATATACAAAGTTGTTTGTTGTTTTTCATAATATAAACAAGATCTGGAATTGTGAAATTTAATGATCTTTTATCAGCCTTATTAAGAACATAATATATCTTATGGTTACATACTGAGTAATATTTATGTCGTGGTTTTAGGTACCACTGAAACCTATAATGTACAGGAAGTAATTAATAGTCCAACTGATAAAAACCATAATACTATACCTGATACTTTGATGGAAGAGTTTCTGGTAACAGGTAATTTTATTTATTGCTACAACTGTATTATGCATTCAACTAATCACTAATAAGCATTAACATATCTACTTTGAACGTTTATATGTTATTTGGTTATTAAATATATTTTTATATTTCAGATGTTAATAGGCAGGAAGTGTCTAGCCCACCTAGGCCCCATACTCCAGCTCCATTTTTCACAGCTGCAACACAAACCCCCTCCAAGTTGTCGGGAGGTACACCAAGAAAAAGGAAACTTAGATTGAAAATAAAAAAATTGCATGCAAGTGCAAAGAAAGCATATGCGTCTTCCAAACAGAAGGAAGACAATAAATCTTTAAAAAAATTTTTTCAAATGTGTGACAAATTTTTAAACAAATCCCTAGCACAAATAGTGAAAGCTCAAGCAATTTTAAAAACTAAATGTCCAAAAAGTAGAAGGTATTCTGATGAATATAAACAATTTGCATTAACACTATATTTTTTGGGCCCAAGAGTGTATGCTTTTATGGAAAGAATATTGTATTTGCCCTCAAAACGAAGTCTTCAAAAAATTACTGAAAATTTGGTCTGTAAACCTGGTTTGAATAATGACCAAATATTTGATGCCCTGAAGTTAAAAGTGAACACAATGTTAGATCAGGACAAGCACTGTAGTATTTGTATTGATGAAATGTCTATTAAAAGTAATTTATTTTTTGATACAGGTCGTGATGAGATTGTTGGTCTATATGATATAGGAAATGGGAAAAAGGAATCAATAATTGCACAAAATGTACTTGTGATAATGGTTCGAGGCTTATATTCAAATTGGAAACAACAACTAGCATATTTCTTTGTAAACACTACCTTTGAAGCAAATCATCTTCTTCCTATTATAAAAGAATGTATTTCTAAACTATTTCAATCAGGTTTATATGTGAATTGTCTTGTTACTGATATGGGATCGAATTTTCTAAAATTGAGTAAATTACTGGGGTTTTGTCCAACTAACTCAGAATTTGATGTCAATGGACAAAAAATTATTTATATATTTGATCCATGTCATTTAATTAAAGCCACTAGAAATAACTTAATTAATAATGTTTTTTATTTTGATGATAAAAAAACATCTTGGTCATTTATAGAAACTTTTTATCATGAAGATAAAAAGCAGTTCTATAAGTGTGCACCAAAACTAACACACTCCCATATATATCCTACATCTTTTGAAAAATGCGAGTAAAACTAGCATCTCAAATTTTAAGTAACACAAGCTTGAGTAACAACACATAAGCTTGAGATTTCACAATTTATTAGGAAATTTGTCACATAATTTTTTAAACTGTTCTAATTCTTGTTTTGAGTCGTTTTGTTTTTATATGTGTTTGTATTTAAAAGTTTCCATAACATTTCAGCTTAAACCTGGTCCGACTCTAATTTACTTTCTTTTAACCTGGATAAAACAGTAGCATTATCCTATCAAGGAGCTCTTCAACTCGTAACAGCCAGATCAGTACCGCTGATTCTGTAAAATTTCTTGGTATTTTTTGAGACAGCAACGTTAAACGGTCCCTTCATATCGATTTGTTAAGTAACAAACTAGCCTCAGCCTGCTATGCAATAAGATCTGTTTCGAAGGCGATCAATTTAGAATCTTCCAAAATTGCATATTTTTCTTTCTTCGAGTCTCATCTTCGATGTGGCCTTCCTTTTGGGGGTTCTGGTACAGCTGCCCAATCCGTTGATATTATTAAATAAAAAAAGTAATAAAGTATCTGTTTGGCCTCAGAAGAACAACACATTGCAGAGTCTACTTCAAAGATCACGGGATTTTACTTCCTTCTTTATATATTTTAGAAACTGTTTGCTTAATTCGTAAATACCTACATGTCTTTCCAGCAAGACCTTATCATGACTACTAAACGAAAATTCAACATTTGATGTTTATTTACCGATGCCGTTCACAGTTAGTAAACAAATCTATATTATATTCTGCAAAAAAACCCTTTTACGACATAAATCTGCAACATCGTTCCCGAAGTTTCGTAAAATGATAAAAGCCTATCTATTTGAAAGACCATTTTATTCAGTAGAAGAGTTTCTTAATTAATAACTAAGAAATTACAATATCTTAATGTACAGTTCCATGGTTCTTTACCCGTGGGTCATCATTACCCAAAGTAGCTTAAACTTATTAGTTCCTACGGTTGATTATGCAATTTGTTATTGTCTTTTTCCTCTGAGTCTTTGTAAGCTTCGTCCATAAAATTGTAAAATTTTCAATGACAATAAAGCATATATTTCTATTCTATTCCCATCCGGGTTATGTTTATCCATGCTTATAATGGTCTTTTAGAATGGGGCGGAATAAGGAATATTTACTTGCATTCTATAAACATTCAGAAGTGCTTAATTAGATTTTTATGAAAAAGATTAAGATATTACAGCAAACTGTTATACAACGAGAATAAATTTTTAACTGTACGTAAATTGTCCTCTTACAAAGCCCTTATACACATACATGAAATAAAAAAGGATACTATTATACATTAGCAATCATGCGCATCAAACTAGATATATAAGGAATAATGCAATTTTATCCAAATGTAATAAATCCATACTCCAGAAATATGTTGGCTACATAGGGCCCAAATGATACAATTGTCTACCGGAGAATTTAAAACAAATTAAGAGTTATAAAAAACATAGATATCAGTATAAAACTAAACAATGGATTGGAAAAAGTGCGCATATGTAACTGTTTATATTAATACATTTGTTAAATATTTGCTTTTTTGCACATATATTTTTTAAGTATCACACACAAGGGTGCTACTTTTATGGTAGCTCTATTTCAGTGATTTTTCATATTTAGTTAGTGTTAAGTATGCTTATTTTTTGTAAATCTATATTATAATCTAAGCTTCCTAAATAAACACTATTATTAGTATTAATTACAATAAATTTCTATTATTATTATTGTGTTTTATTACAATTTTTTACCCCTCCCTACTACAAATGTGATATATCCAGGCGAATTGAATGTAGTACTGTACAACCAGAAGTTTCAGAGACCTCAGATGCACAGAAAGAGAAATCGAAGAGGTATACGTGTATATTAATTACAATAAATTTTTATTATTCTGTTTTATTACGACTTTTTACCCTTTCCTACCATAAATTTGATATGTCCTGGCGAGTTGAATTTACTACAATACAACCAGAAGTTTCAGAGACCTCAGATGCATAGAAAGAAATCTAAGGTCATTTTGTATACAGTCATTCTAGCCGCAGCTGCAGAGTTTTTACGCGCAGCGAAAATATCGTGGTGTTGGAGGTTAATAGATATTCACATTCAAAGAAATTCCTCAACAGGAAACAAAAAAGTCAGCAATTTAAGACAAAGTTAATAGAAATTTCAAAAGTATAATTCTGTATTGATAAGTAAAAAAGTCTTGAGTCAAAATATAGATTTTGAGTGATGAAGTGTTTTATTAACCTTAAAAAAACGATAAAAAGTAATAGAAATCAAGCTTTTCATCTCTATTTTAAAATTAACTCTCAAATTCAATCGGTTTTTTAACGTACTAAAATACTTTTAGTACGTTAATTTGTTTGTTAAAAAAAAAACAAATCGATATTTTTGACTTAACAACTTTTAATTATCAGTTCAGAATTGATATATAAGTTATATTAAATTTTACAGAAAAAATAAAATTCATATAAAACAGATTACTTAAAAATGATTACTTCATTTCTCAGTGTAACTATCATTTACTACAGTTTTGAACGACTTCCTCACTACTTTTCTTCGTGTAATCAAATGTAGGTTCATTGCTACTGTCACTCTAAATTTCTGTCCTCCCAACATCAAAGGTTCCGACAAAGCTTTCGCTTCTGGTTGTGATTAGTGTTCTGTGACATATGTTTGACATTGTTAAATACATACGAAATTGACAATTATTAATAAATTAGTTTTTTAACTATATTTTTTCAGTTTATGGTACAAAATAAATGTAGTATTAAAAAACTGAGTTTCTCAAAACTCATCATAATATATCTTTTCAACTCCAAACGGAAAAGAAAGCGAAAAATCTAGTACTGGCAAATCAAGTTTTTTACGCAAAAGAGCATATAATTAAAAACAATAATAGTAAAAGTTATGATATAAAAGCTAAAGTCATCTGCAGTTAGCTTGAAGCCTTATGAAATAACATTCAAGGTAAATTATTTAAATTGTTCCTATTTCAATTGCATAAAAAAATGAAATTATGTGATATTTACTTTTTCATATTAATAGCACGAATTTCATCTTTTTCTTTTCTCTAATTTATATGTAATCTTTGGGAACCTATAAAAACTAACACTCACTGTTTTTGCTATTATTAGCAGAATTAAATACGCAACATGATATTTGCACACATTTTGATAAACACTTATGCGTAAAAATATTTTTTCCAATATTCCAATTTTGTCATATTTCGCCGCTACGCACGCTGGCATCGTTTCAATGTACCCCTACCTGGTCTGCACGGAGCGAATATTTTGGTGTATTTTCTCTTGATATATTTTTATTTGACATATTTGATGCATTTTTTACTTGATAAATTTGATACATTTTTATTGATATATTATTTGATATTTTAAATTGATACATTTTTCCTTTATATATATCACCACATTTTTTTTCCCCTTATAACTGATATATTTTATACTTCTCCATACTTCTATTTTCATATTCGTTTCAAAATATCTCGAAAAAAGATACGTCCCAAACTCAAACAGAAATCGAACCATACAAGCTTTCGGAAATATTTTCCATTATCCCAATTTGAAGGCGATCCGATTTCTCTTTCTACATTTTTAGATGCGTGCGACTGTGCCTTTTAAAATGGCCACAGGCGATCAGCGCGTTCTATTAACGAGTTCACGTAAAAAATAAACTCAAAGGTAAAGCTGCACAGCTTATTAATTCTAGAAAAACCACTTTCCAATACAGAAATTAAACAATTATTAAATCTACATTTCGAAGACAGTAGAGACCTGACCTCCTTAATACAAAACTTACAAAGACTAAGACCACCGATCTAGGACAAATTATTAGGGCTAGTAAATCCGAAAAGATCTTCATCGAAGCAAGCAATCGTATATAGACGCGAACTTCAATTGTCATATTTTGAAGAACAAAAAATCTAATTCTAGATCAAACTTATTCCTAAAACCCTCACAACCAATGAAAGACCCTCATCTCAGTTTACACAATGTACAAATTGTGGCCGCATTGGTCATCTAAATACTGAATGCCGCTCTTCACGTTTCGTAAAGCCAAACCAAACTTTTTCTAGGCCACACGGTTACCAAAACCAATATAATAATGGACCTAAAAACATCAAAACAATCAGAACCCTAATAGGAATCAATATTCTTTTAACAATCCAAATTTCAACCAACAGAGACCCTCCTTTTTCATCTCAAAATCAAAATCAAAATCGTCCATCTGTTATTCAAAGAAACCCAAACGTTCCAACGGCACATGTCTTAAACGAATACCCTGACGAAATAACGACTAACTATTATACAGATATTACTACACAGATAATTATTATAATACCGATAACTATGAAAACTATGACACAGATTATTATACAGAAAATAATCCACAAACTGATAACTTTTACGAAACCAATAACACACAAGATTATCAAAATTTTCTTTCACTTCCGAATCAAATCATCCTCCCAATCATACGAACCACTCAACGATATTACGAATATCCAAGAACAAATTCAAGCACTCAACTTGGACGACTTTCATCCGGACTTAATTTTCCCGAACAGACATTCATGTAACCCCATTTCATACAATGAGTTCCAAAAATTTATATTATATTAACGATGCTACCAACACTTTTAAACTTTTAATCGACACAGTTGCTGGAATCACTGTTTTCACAGAAACACAGCACGCAATTATCATAATAGATTTCCTGAAAACGTTACTATCAAGGTATAACCGATCAAAAATTGTTAATAACAGAATCTGTCCTGATTCCCTCACTGACAATAATCCTCACAAAGTCTTATTTTCAATTTAGACATTGATTCGATGCATAATAGGCCTAGACTTTCTAGATCATTATGAATGCTAATAGATCTTAAATCCCGACAGTTGCATACAAATTTTAAAACTGTCACCCTTCATCAAAGTAGGACACAGAACAAACACACCTCAAGACAAAATACCGACACACACCTACAGAAACAAGACAAAACGAACCTAAAATAAAAATTAAATCAGATTCTAAACAGAATCAAATTTAAAATACCAAAACCCTATAAATGAAAAATACACTATCATAAAAAACCGAGATCAAGACAAAAATCTTGAAAGACCGGAGAGAAAACGAATAAAGGAAAAACAGAATTACCATTGACACCGGACCGAACAAATATGCAAATTAAAATGCAACTTATCGAATACAGATGCATATTATCAGCTCAAGAAATAGAAAAAGTAAGATTACCTCATGCATTAGTTCATGTAGACGAAAATGGAGAATTCTTAACTTCCGTCCTAAATGCTAATGCAATGCCGAAGACAATCGAATTTTCAAACATTTCAATCCACCCTTCAAAAATTCTGAGACAATCCTATCCTACAACGGAAATGATTTGAAGAACCCGTACTAGACAGAACACGAATAATTAGAGAACAACTAAGACTTGATCATCTAAATTGCGAAGAACAAGAACTAATTCTAGATATATGTACTGAATATGCAGATATATTTTATGTCGAAGCGACAAACTGACCTTCACAAACGAAATCAACACAAAATCAAACAAACAACGCTAAACCTATCTTCACTAAATCTTATAGATATCCTCAAATACATAAGAAGAGTAAAGACGCAAATAATAAAATGTTAGAAGAAGGAATAATCCAGAAAAGCGTCTCGCCCTGGTCGAGTCCAGTCTGGGTCGTACCGAAGAAATTAGATGCGTCAGGAAAACAAAAATGGCGAGTTGTTATTGATTATCGAAAACTTAACGAACTCACAGTACAAGACCGTTATCCTCTACCACAAATATCAGAACTATTGGACCAACTAGGAAAATGCCAATTTCACAACACTAGATTTAGCGTCTGGATTTCACCAGATCGAAATCGATCCACAAGACATCCAGAAAACGGCCTTTTCCATCGAAAATGGACATTACGAATTTGTGCGCATGCCATTCGGACTAATGAATGCTCCATCTACTTTCCAAAGAGTAATGGACAACATCCTCTTAGGAATACAAAACGAAAGATGCTTAGTGTATATGGATGACATAATTATCTACTCACCCACTATTCATGATCACATGTCACGACCTAACAGAAGTTTTTAAAAGGTTACGAATAGCAAACTTAAAAATACAGCCAGACAAGTGCGAATTTTTAAGAAAAGAAGTAGCATAATTTGGGCCACCTTGTAACAGAAAATGGTGTAAAAACAAATCCAGTTAAAATATCTTGCATCAAAAACTTCCGGAACCAAAGAACACCAAAGAAATAAAATCATTCTTAGGCCTAGCCGGTTACTACAGAAGATTTATTCCAAACTTTGCCAAAATTTTCTAAACCACTTACGAAACTACTTCAGAAAGACGTACCTTTTATTTTTAATTCTGATTGCAAAGAATCCTTTAACGAACTCAAAAATATTTTAACTTCAGATCCAATACTTATATATCCCAATTTTGAGGAACCATTTTTACTAACAACTGACGCTAGTGCATTCGCGATTGGAGCCGTTCTATCGCAAGGCCCTATTGGAAAAGATTTACCCATAGCTTATGCCTCCAGAACATTATGCGGTGCCGAAACAAAATATTCGACTATAGAGAGAGAACTTTAGCTATCGTATGGGCAGTCAAACATTTTAGACCATATCTTTTGGCCGAAAATTCACCCTTATTATCGATCATCGACCCCTTACATGCTTTCTCGATAAAAGATCCCGGAAGCCGATTAGCGCGTTGGCGCCTAAAGCTCGAAGAATACAATTATAAAATAGAACATCGCGCAGGAAAAATAAACAGAAATGCAGATGCCCTCTCAAGGATAAAGATTAACCATTTCAAGGATTGTGCAAAACTTTCAATCAAAAATCTCATTACATGCATCGAATAAAGATGACACGGAAACTCAAGAAAACGAAGACGACGATGAAGAAAATATAGAAAAAATGTCCGAAGAACTTGACAAGTTTATCGAACTGTATAGAACTAAATCAATAATCGATTATTCAAAAATTGAAACATCGAATACGGACTTATTAGACAAATCCAACAAAAATATGGTTACATTTTTTTGGCAAAATAAACTTGAAGCACTCCACGAGAAAATAATGGATGACATATTCGAAAAAACAAGGAATATAGTAACCGAAGAATTAATATTGTACACAGCAAAACTATAAAAGATCGAAAATATTTTATTATACCATTACCGTTTGATCCCGAACGAGTAAATATCACATTTATTTCTTATACTTTTTGCAATAAAGATCAATTCGATGAATCAAAAATATATTGTGTCGAAAATAATCTCTAACTGCCTATCCTAGAGATATTTCGTATATTTTTGCTGACAAAGAATTAAAATTAAGAATCTGTCAAAATATAATTAAAACACCAGCGAGGAACGAAATCCCTCAAATTTTAGATCAATACCATTGTGGTAAAAACAATTTACATCGAGGAATAAACGAAACTGTCAGAAGAATAAAGCAGAAATACAATTGGAAGAATTTAACCAAAGATGTAGAGAAATTTGTAAAAGCATGTGAAATTTGCCAAAAAGTTAAATTTGCAGGAAAAACTTAAGTGGACCATTAGTCATAACAGAAACTCCAAAAACACCATTCGAAAGAATAAATATGGATATATTCGAATACCCTACTAGGAACTACGCTTTAACTATCGTGACGAATTGACAAAATTCACCAAGCCTATCCTTAGAAGACAAAAAGGCAGTAACAGTAGCCAACACACTCCTACTCTTCTTTCAACACTATGGAACACCACTAAGAATTCATTGTGATTGCGGTCAAGAATTCGAAAATGCTATAATCAAAGATCTATGCGAATTATACGACATCAAACTAACATTTTCTAGTGTTAACCATCCACAATCTAATGGGTCTGTGAAAGATTTCATGCCACACTCTCAGAAATGATTAGAGCAAATCAAGCCGAGAACCCAAACGATCATCCCTTCACTATACTTCTTATGCAATAATATGCTATAACAACACAAAAAATAAGACCCACGGTTTCACACCATATGAACTTATATTGGGCACACTGCAGGCCGACCACCAGAAACTCTATACAATCAAAAAACACTAATGAGCAAATATATTCGAGACCTGAATAATCGCATGGAATATTTTTACAAAGTAGCCAAAGCAAAAACAGAAAGACAGAAAGAAAAGGCGAAAGTAAGATTTGACGAGAATATTTCAGAACAAGAACCTGATTTTAAAATTGGTGACAAAGTTTACGTAAAAGAATCCCAAATTAAATCAAAATCGATAATCTTTTTAATGGACCCTTCGAAATTCAAGAAGTTTTTACAAATTCCGCAATTATCCTTAACCCCAAAACTAACCAAACCTCTAAAGTAAATTTTGACAGACTAAAACCTTATTTTGAATAATTTTCCTTTACAGATTCTATGGACTCCTTTCTATCGTCCAATCCCAAATTCTCCTCACTCCAATTAACTTGGACTTATTGGACGCATTAAAAGAAATCTCACAGTCATTACAAAATAACGTATTGCCTCTACCCACTTATATGGTCAAATATAGCTCAGTATATTGACATAATAAAACTACAAGCTGATCAGCTTGATTCAAAAATTGTTTTCGTTCTCGAAATTCCGTTAGTTGATCCCGAAATATTCACCTTGTATCAATTATATTCAATACCAATATTAGATAATTAAACTGGTTTTCATCATATATCTTTCAACTGTATCATAAATACATTGCGCGAAGATGATTCAATTTCATATGTCTTACCCATGGACACCGAAAAATGCAAACAAATCAGTCCAAAACCAAAGAATGTGTACAGACATTCCTTCCGTACCCCATAGACACAGATGCTATATGTGAAGCCCAGCTTTTGAAACCTCTCAGCAACTTACCAAAAACTTGCCAGATGTCCATGCTCTTGGCACAAGGTTACAATGTACAGGAAATCGACGAAATTTTATGGTTACTAACCATTTCGGATCTATTACCAGTAACGATCAAATGTGCAAAGAAAAGAAGTCACTACACAAATAATCAAACAAATTCAATCTTATGATTAATTCCCGAATGTAATAGCATTCATCGGCAGTACCAGAATTCATGCTAGAGGACCAAATTGAGAAATATACCAAAAATATCACGTATAGAAGTCACCCAGTTAACGTACCCTACAGATGCTGTGACCATTTTGAGACAAAGAATCACCTGTCAAAATTGAAACCACTAAAACTCAGTAAGATCAACGTAGATGACTTAAATATTGCACAACCACAAACTTGGACCAATATTCAGAAGAACTGGACCATATTATGAGCCAATCATTCATTGAGGGAACATATAACCTTATTCACTATATCAACCTTATCCCTGATTATTATCCTAGTTATTCTATACCTTTTCTGCAAATACCGAACCAAAATATTCCCAAAAATTGCAATCATCCTTGTCCCAGGATCAGCCTTTAACTTCATTACCACGCAAAAATTCCATTAGACAGAAAACTTTCAAAAGCCTTAACCTCCTTCAGAAGAAGACCCAATGTCCAAGAAGAAAGCGAAGCAGAAACACCAATTACTCTGTAAAAGTCAAAGCAATGGCATTGACTTTAGACAAATAAGGGGAGCTGTTATATGAGAAAATATAAACCTTGAACTAGCTTAAGTTCGCCGACTTCAGATTTCATCATCTCATTCCCATAGAAACAGCTGAGCACGCAGTAGAACTTTGTACGAACCGTTGGCCAATATTCATGGGAACTGCCGGACCACTCTTAGCTGCAACTTCGACCAGTCCAGTTATTGTAGTCATTTTAAATTAACTTAATTTTGTACTATTATTTAATATTTAATTTGTAACACATAAGTTCTTTTTAAAAAGTTAAACTCATGATTAGTGTATATATATAAATATATATATATATATATATATATATTTTATATCACGAAACACTTTTTTGACTTTTTAAAAAATTTATTTATTACAAAATACAAGTTACGTGGTAAAAATGAATGAAATATAAAATATAATGAATGAACTACAAAAATATACTGAATACTGAATTAAGAGCGACAAGCGGTTTTATAATATTACTAAATGCTGACTCAGTGGGAACGTGTAAAAAGCTTGGGTCCCGCTGACTCTGCTGGTACTGCATTTGCAAGGATCCTTATCGGCTCAGGTTGTTGGAAGTGGAACCTGATACCCTGGGAATCGTCGTGATAAGGAACATCGGTTGGTACAATGCATATAACAGCTCCCCCTTTTAGATGAAAGTTGATGCGTGGCAGCAACTTTTAGACTGTCTGTTTATTGGTGTTAAGTTGGATCTGCTCTTCTTCGTCTATGGCGTCGCTTAGGTGGATACTGGTCTTCGTCTTGGAAGGATTTTCTCCAATTCCGGGTGAAGGCTGTCTCTGGGTGTCTTGGTGGAGAGGGCGGATGGTCATTGTCATTGGTATTGCCAATTCCTATCCTGTATCTTCTCTTGGATCTGCATTTACATATAACATAAAGAACAACAAGAGTTACAATGACAACTATGGTAAAAATGGTGAACCAGCTCAGATGTTTGTTGACAAACGGTTCATTGATTAGTTTATCGAGTTCTTCAGAATACTGATTGAGTTTGTGATGGGCTATCTCGAGGTCTTCAGTATTGATCTTGCTAAGCTTCAGTGGTTTTAAGTCGGGAAGATGGATTTTATCTGGGAAGTGTTTGCAGCAATTGAATGGTATTTGGACTGGGTGACTTCTGTAAGTGACATTGTCATGAACGTCGATTAATTTCTGAGAGTGTACTCTTGTACTACCAATAAAGGCATCGCACGTGGGTTGTAGTTTGAGTACATGGTTTGTGTAAATAATCTCTGATTTGACGTCTCTGGATTCGCATTTGATGGTAATAGGCAGTGGGTCAGAAACTGTTATGAGCCACAGGTTTATGTTGATCTTCTGGACGTTGTAATCTTTGGCAAATACTACGGAAGTCTGGCATGTTCTGGGAAGGCGTTCTTGTCGTTTCAGAAGTTGGGCTTCGCATATGGCATCGCTGTCGATTGGGTATGGAAGTGTGTTGTAACAGATCTTGGTTCGAGCTCGCAAAGTTTTGCATGACTCAAGGCTATTTATTGTAAGGTATAACAATGAATCATCATTTCGCGCAATGTATTTATTTGTTGTTGTTAATATTGAATGAAGACCTGTTCGATTATCCAGTATTGGTATTGGATAGATACGATATAAAGTATATTGTTCTGCATCAGTTAAAGGAATATTTAAGACAAACACAATTCTTGTGTCTAATTGATAGGCTTGCAATTCGATAATATCGAGATATTGAGCTAGATTTGAAGTATAGATTGATAATGGAAGATTATTTTTTGTAATGATTGTGATATATGCCTTAGCGATTCAATTAAATCAAACGGGGTTATGATTGAGCTATGTAATATTTTTAATCGAGCAAAGGTTATGGCATTTACTATTTCATTTAAAGAGTCTTCGATAAATGAATAGCTTTCCATTAGTAATTCACAAAAGTTTAGCATATCGATTTGAGATTGATAGAATTTTAATTGGTCAGAGATATCCATTATTGACTCTCGAATTTCTTTAATATTATTGTTGAATGTTTTCCTCGTCTATTTGTAATTTCTGGATTGTGGCGTTAAAGTTTTTAATAACAGAAGTTGTAACCGATATTTGATTTTTCAATAAGTTTTCGATTTGATATTCATCGCGGGTTATTTTATTTATACAATCATTGAAATATTCGCCATCTGACGAATCTAAGTTGCCGTAATTGATTTCCATATCGAACCTATTCCGTTAATAAGTCCGCGTTTCTCTCGGAATGTGTATTGTTTCGTATCAGCCATTATTTCTGTATATTTGAGATTAACAGAACTAGAGATTTGTTTGAGAAGACTTATGTGAGTTTGGACTTCGGATTTAAATGCCAGCATTCGAGGTACATCTTCTTCAATGGTATCCAATAAATTTTCTAAGATTTTGTCATTTTTGTCGATAACGTCTCTGATTGGTTGCATGTCTTTATATACAAGGAGGGTCCATTTGTCGTTCGAAATTTTGAGATTGGTTTCTTCATGAAAAAAGATTCCAACAGTGTTGTTGATTGGAGTTAACGTATACTGGGAGAGGATGACTGGGATCAGTCCGAGGAATCTGAAAGAAAATTACTCATGATAGGGTTTTAATCTATCAAAATTTACTTTCATTGTTCTATTGGTTTGGGTATTTAATAAAGTAGCAGAATTTACGTGAATTTCTTGGATTTCAAAAGGGCCATTAAATTTATTTTGGGATTTATCTTTAATTTGCGATTCCTTGACGTAAACCTTATCGCCTATTTTATATTCTGGAGGGTTTGATGACACGTGTTGATCGAATCTTTCTTTAGCCTTTTCTTTTTGTCTTTCCGTCTTGGCTCGTGCCACTTTATAGAAATATTGCATACGATTACTTAAGTCTCTAACGTATTTTGATATAAGGATTTTTTCATTGTAAAGTATTTCGGGTGGTCTAAAAGAAGTATGTCCGAAAATGAGTTCGTATGGTGTAAATCCGTGGGTTTTGTTTTTTGTGTTATTGTAGCAAATAACTGCATAAGGCAGAACATTGAACGGATGTTCATCGGGATTTTCAGCTTGATTAGCTCTTATCATTTCGCTTAGGGTTGCGTGAAATCTTTCGATAGAACCGTTAGATTGTGGATGGCCCACACTTGAGAAGGTTAGTTTTATGTCGTACAATTCACAAAGATCTTTCATCAAAGCATTGTCGAATTCACGTCCATAGTCACAGTGTATGCGTAATGGTGTGCCATAGTGTTGGAAAAAGATAATAAGATGATTGACGACTGATTTAGCTGTTTTGTCTTCAAGAGGATACGCCTGTGTGAATTTAGTGAGCTCGTCTCGGATAGTTAATGCGTAATTTCTGGTAGGGTATTCGAAAAGATCTATGTTAATTCTTTCGAACGGTGTTTTAGGGGTTTCGGTGATGACTAACGGGTTACTTAAGTTTTTTCTACATATCTTTACTTTTTGACAGATTTCGCAATTTTTTATAAAATTTTCTACATCCTTTGTGATGCCTTGCCAATTATACTTTTCTTTTATTCTTCGTATAGTTTCATTTATACCCCGATGGAGATTGTTTTTGCCACAGTGATAGTGATCTAGTATTTGGGGTATTTCATCCTGTTCCGGAGTTTTAATAACATCTTGACAGATTCTCAGTTTTATTTCTTTATCGGCAAAGATAAATGAAAATATTTCTAGAATTGGTAATTCGAGTTGATTTTCGACGTAATGGATTTGCGATAGGTCAAATTCATTTTGTGCGACATAAACGATATAGAATAGGTGTTGTACTACTGTTTCAGGATCAAAAGGAAGGGGAATGATAAAATATTTCCGATTTTTGACAGTTTTACTACCGAATATATTAATCTTTGATAAGTTAAAATCTATATTGTTTTCATCGAAGACGTCGTCTAATATTTTGTGATGTATTTCTTCCATTTTATTTTGTCTAAGAAAGGTGATGATGTTCTTATGCGATTTGTCTAATAATTGATCATTAGATATTTCAATTTTAGAATAGTCAATGAGTGATTTAGTTTTATACAGTTCGACAAATCTATTAAAATGTTCAGTGATTTCTTCTTCATTGATTTCATTTGGTTCTTCGTCAGATTCCGTATCATTCGAAGCAAATATTGATATTTTCTTATGAAAATTCGCACATTCTTTAAAATGATTGATTTTAATTCGAGAAAGGCGTCCGCATTTTTGTTGGTTTTTACCCGGTTTATGAATAATTTTATAATTGTATTCCTCAAGCTTGAGACGCCATCTAGCTAGTCTGCTTCCAGGGTCTTTTATAGAAAATAACCAGGTGAGTGGACGGTGATCAGTTACTAGGGTGAATTTTCTACCGAACAGATAGGGTCGGAAATGTTTTACAGCCCATACGATGGCAAGGAGCTCTCGCTCAATGGTCGAATATCGTGTTTCAGCATTACACAGGGTACGTGAAGCATATGCTATAGGAAGATCTTTTCCAATGGGGCCTTGGGATAATATAGCGCCGATGGCGAATGCACTTGCATCTGTTGTGAGGACGAATGGTTCCTCAAAATTTGGATAGGTTAGAATTGGGTCAGAAATTAAAGCGTTTTTTAAATCTTCAAAAGCTTGCTTGCAATCTGGGTCAAAATTAAAAGCAACGTCTTTTTGTAGTAGTCTAGTGAGAGGTTTAGAGAGTTTAGCAAAATTGGGAATAAAACGACGATAGTAACCGGCTAGACCTAGGAAAGATTTTATTTCTTTGGTGTTTTCGGTTCAGGAAATCGTTGGATACAATCGACTTTTGAAGGGTTAGGCTTGACGCCATCTTGGGTAATGAGATGTCCGAGATACGCCACCTCTTTCCTGAGAAATTCACATTTATCAGGCTGGATTTTAAGATTAGCCTTTCGAAGACGTTTAAAGACTTCAGTAAGACGGGAAATGTGCTCGTGAATGGTAGGAGAGTATACTATAATGTCGTCCATATAGACAAGACATCGTTCGTTCAAAATACCTAAAAGAATATTGTCCATGACACGCTGGAATGTGGACGGTGCATTTTTAAGTCCAAAAGGCATACGAGTAAATTCATAATGTCCGTTTTCGACAGAGAAGGCTGTTTTAGGAATATCTTTGGGATCGATTTCAATCTGATGAAATCCGGAGGCAAGATCGAGAGTTGTGAAATATTGGCATTTTCCAAGCTGGTCTAAGAGATCGGAGATATTAGGAAGAGGGTATTTATCGTCAATGGTACATTCATTGAGTTTGCGGTAGTCTATTACTACTCGCCATTTTTGTTCTCCAGAAGAGTCCATTTTTTTGGGAACAACCCAAACAGGAGATGACCAAGGAGAAGTAGAAGGCCGGATGATACCTTCGTTGATCATCTTATTTACTTGAGATTTAACTTCCTCTTTGTGGACCTGAGGATATCTGTATGATTTCGTAAAAATGGGTTTGGCGTTATTAGTTTCAATTTGATGTTTAATCTCACTGGTGAAAGTAAGATTGTCTCCTTCTAAGTAAAATATGTCTTCGTAATTTAAGCAAAGATTTGTTATTAAGTTCTTGTTCTTCCTCGTTAAGATGTTCTGTTCGAAGTCGAGATTTGATTTTGTTTGTACGGTCAATTTTATCAGAGCAATAATTTTCCAAGTTATCGTTCAACTGGAAATTTAGGATAGGGTAGTTTAAATAGGGTTCAATTACTATATCGGAAAAGTCGATAATTTTAGGAATTGCATTTGCGTTTACTACGGATGTCAGAAATTCTCCTTTTTCATTTACGTGTACTAACGCGTTGGGGATATGGACTTTTTCTTTTTCTTTTCTGTGCAAAATTGCATCTGTATTCGACAGATGACATTTTAACTTGAAATATTTGTTCGGATCTGGGATCTATTTTAATTTGATTAGGGGTTCATTGTTACGCGAATTAGTTTCTACTTTGTGGAGAGGTAATGTTTTAAAGTTTGTAATTAGTTGTTTGTTTTTGAGGTCTATCGTACACTCGTAATGTTCTAAGAAATCGAGGCCTAAGATTCCATCGAAATCAATATCTAAATTATAAATGAAGACCTTATGGGGTTTCCCACTTGAAACGGGACTAAAGTTGATTCAGTGACAAGAATTTTTTGGTCTGTAATACCCTGTATAGTAATTTGTTCGGGAAAACGTGGTTTGAAATTTTTCACGGTATTTTCTTTAAAGATAGAGATACCAGCACCGGTATCGATAAGTAATTTAAACGTATTTGATGCGTCTTTTATATAGTACAGGTTTTTTAGAGTTTACAGCAAGAAGAGGGCTTAAAGAAAAGTCTGTTCTGGAAAGTTCAGAGATGGGTTCATGTCGTCCAAATTCAGAGTTTGTATCTGATTTTGTATTTGAGATAAAGATTCGTTCATTGAACTGATATTGTCTGGTGGGTGGTTCTGATTCGGGATTGTGAGAAAATCCTGATAGTCTTGGCTATCAATTAAATCGGTTGATTGATCAAATGAATGGTAATAATCGGGAGGTGAATAATTATTATCAGAGAAATCTTCGTATTGGTAGCTTTCATTTAAAGCTGAAGTATAGTCATTAATATAGTCAGGTTCATAGTTAACGAAATGAGCTCTGTGTCTATCGTTCGAAAAATTAGGATTCTTATGTATTACAGAAGGGCGTATTTGTGAATTATTTTGATTTGGTGTAAATTGAGGTCTTTGTTGGTCATTGTGTCTATTGTTTTGGAAATTATTATTTGAGCTGAAAGCTGGTCTTCTGAAAGCCATTGCTTTGAGTGTTATTGAAGTTTTGATGGCTATTAAAATTTCGAGAATTGTTAAAATTATGAGAGTTGTTGGAATTCTGCGAATTATTTTGGGAATTTTGTCGAGAACGACATTCATTGTACGAGTGGCCCATACGTCCACAAAATGTGCATCTATGTGGTTGAAGGTTTGGTCTTCTAATGGGTTGATTATTTTGATTGGGTTTTGGAGGATTGGATCTATTGATTTTTTGTATTTCGAAATAGGATAATTGTAACTCTCGTCTGATGCGGACTTGAGCTTCAAGAAGGTCTTTTGGATTACTAGCACGAATAATATGAGCGATTTTTGGATCGAGGCCGGTCAATAATGTATTGAGCGCCATTGATTCAATTAATACAATTTGGGCCTGTTTTTCTAGAGCAGAGAGGCTAGATTTCTGTATATTGGCGTGCATTTTTGCATTAAGGACTTGGACACGATTAAGGAATGTAAGAGCCGATTCATTTGGAAGTTGTTTGACTCTTTGTAAATCTTGTATCAAAGAAGATAAGTCTCTAGTGTCTCCAAAATGAGAGGTAAGAAGCTGTTTAATTTCTAGATACGATAATGGATTTCTTGAACTTATAAGTTGCGCTGCTCTTCCGCGTAATTTATTTTTAATGTGAATTACTAATAGTTGTTTTTGATCGCGCGTAGACATATTATAAGCATAATCACAAGCATTTAAAAATGTGTGTAAAAATATTTGATCGCCTTCAAATTCGGGTACGATAGAAAATATTTCAGATAATTTATAAGGTTCTATTTCAGGCTGGTTCTCATTACGAGAAGCGGGACGAGAAATGTTGCCGTTATCATTCATGATGGTTAATAAAATCAATAAACGAAATAGAAGTAAAAATATAAGATAATGGATTAATTAAAAATAATTAATCAAATATAAATATCAAATAATAAAACAAAATGTAAATATCAAATAATAAAACAAAATGTAATATCAAAATAATAAATCGAAAATGTAAATATTAAAATAATAAGTCAAAATATAGGAAAAGTATTTTTCTAAGACAGTGTCTGATTAGCAGAATAATCGACACAGGTAATCGTTTAATAAAATGAAAATAAAAAAGTTGACGATTTACAGAATAATCGCCAAAAGTTTATAATTATTAAAGTAATTATCAAAAAATATTCAAATTCGGCATAAAATTATTAATTAAATGAATATTTTATATTGGAATATCGAACAGTATATGGTAATAAATGGTATCAAACAAAAATTATATACGAGATGATTCAGTATTAGACTTACATTAGTTCCAAAAACATCTAGTCGTCTTGTTCTCGACAGCTAATCTACCAGGGGCTTCACTTGGTGTTCCTTCCGTAGATGTCTGCAAAGTTAGGACGGCACTGCTTTTTGGAGTTTTCTGGTTCTTTTTCTGATTAAAGGATTGGAATCCACCGTTGTCAGTTAGGTTCTCCTTGTTCTGCCAACGTTTCCAGATCCTACTGCGACTGCGCCACTTTTTATATCACGAAACACTTTTTTGACTTTTTAAAAAATTTATTTATTACAAAATACAAGTTACGTGGTAAAAATGAATGAAATATAAAATATAATGAATGAACTACAAAAATATACTGAATACTGAATTAAGAGCGACAAGCGGTTTTATAATATTAGTAAATGCTGACTCAGTGGGAACGTGTAAAAAGCTTGGGTCCCGCTGACTCTGCTGGTACTGCATTTGCAAGGATCCTTATCGGCTCAGGTTGTTGGAAGTGGAACCTGATACCCTGGGAATCGTCGTGATAAGGAACATCGGTTGGTACAATGCATATAACAAATATATATATATATATATATATATATATATAATATATATATATATATATATATATATATATGTACATGTACAATATAATATATATATAAGTACATATATATATAATATATATTATATATATATATATATATATATATATATAAGTTTTATTTTGAGGTTGCAGTCTTATTAGAGCTGGGTTAGTAAAACTATTTGTTCTTTTATCAAGCTTTCGCAAAATTTATTAGCTTTTTCAGGATATTACAAGTTTTATTTTGAGGTTGCAGTCTTATTAGAGCTGGGTTAGTAAAACTATTTGTTCTTTTATCAAGCTTTCGCAAAATTTATTAGCTTCTTCAGGATACGCTAAAATGTAGTTATAATTATATTATCAGTTGACACAATGAAATTAGAGTTTGTAAAAACATTGTATAAAACTAACACAAAAACTTACAACGTAAGGTAAACCCATTATATTTTCAAATTCATAATACATTTACAATTACAACATTTTAATTTTATTTAATTTTTTAGGAATCATGTTGACAATTATTATTTTGAAGTTTGGTTTATGTCAGATAGACACTCGTTTTAGTTTACTATATTTTTTTGTTGTTGATAACTAGTTCTCGGTTATTGTATGATTGCAATATATATTTACTTGCAGACAAAATAAACTAAACTGTCAAAACGACATGGGATGTTATGGAATAACATCCCATACCTTGATATAAGAATCAAACGAAATGCACAAAATGTATTAAGCACTGAATGATGCAGTAAACCTATATTTAGTAACAGATTTATTAATTATCATTCATAACATCCACCTCATATGCAAATAAATTTGATATTGGCTTTAAAAACAGATTAATCGAATTAGCACACACTAATAACATCAACAAAGGATTAATAGAACTGAAAGACATTTTATTAGAGAATTCTTACCCAATCACACTAACTACTAAATTTTTATTTAAAAACCCCAATAATAGGATGATTGACATGAATCAAACAAGAGAAACAAATGAACAAATCATACAGTCTCAATTTACTTTCACATCACTACCTTATATACCAACATTAACATCCAAACTAACTAAAGTCTTTGCTAACTATTCCCAGATTAAAATTGCAACTAAAAATATTAATACATTGGCATCATTGTAATAGTATACAAAAACTATATCACCTATTTGCATTATGGAAAGCTCAAATGTAGTTTGTAAAATACCATGCGAAAATTGTGATAAGTTATACTTCGGACACACATCTCGAAATCTAATAGGCAGACTAACATTACACAAAAGTGACCTTAGAAATAATAAAAATACGTGTGCATTAATAGATCATGCAATTAATAAAAATAATTCATCTAATTTCAATGAAACTAAGATAATAAGACGTGAAAACCAATTAAATAAAAAGAATTCTTAGAAATGGTATGCATAAATAGATATCAATACGTTAATAAAAAAACTGATTATGATAAACTAAGCAATATCTATAATTACATTCTGTCTCACGAAAATTAATACTAACTTTCGAGTATTAAATTTCCTGACTAAATTAAAAAAAAAATTAAATATTCATATTTGGCGCCACTTTGTACGCAACCATATAACAATCGAAAACTAGTTATCAACAACAAAAAAATATAATAATCTAACGCGTGTCTATCTGATATAAATCAAACTTCAAAATATTAACAAAAAGAGAAATCATATGATTTCTACCTGGCGAAATCGAATTTAAATATAAGCCACCGTGCTTCCTAAAACTTGCGAAGCAAACAGCTTGATGAATAAATCGGCAAGGGAATCTAAGATTGCACTCCAAATGCCGTTCATCATGGCCAATATTCGTAGTGAATTCGATTTCTGGTACTTCAAACAAAGTAAAGAAATAAAACAGAATGACGGTATTAGATTTTGATTCGATACAGAGCAGCTACAAGCCGCATATACGTATTTCGACCTCTTTAGGTCTCCTCAGTAAGGTATAGCAACTACTCCGAATCGAACTAAAATATTTTCCTTTCCTAGACCATAGTTATTAAAAATAACTATGTACAGACGTAACTACGCCATCTGAGAACGAAAAGAGAAATCATATGATTTCTACCTGGCGAAATCGAATTAAAATATAAGCCACCATGCTTCCTAAAACTTGCGAAGCAAACAGCTTGATGAATAAATTGGCAAGGGAATCTAAGATTGCAGTCCAAATACCGTTCATCATGGCCAATATTCGTAGTGAATTCGATTTCTGGTACTTCAAACGAAGTAAAGAAATAAAACACAACGACGGTATTAGATTTTGATTCGATACAGAGCAGCTACAAGCCGCATATACGTATTTCGACCTCTTTAGGTCTCCTCAGTACGGTATAGCAACTACTCCGTATCGAACTAAAATATTTTCCCTTCCTAGACCATAGTTATTAAAAATAACTATGTACAGACGTAACTACGCCATCTAAGAACAAAAAGAGAAATCATATGATTTCTACCTGGCGAAATCGAATTCAAATATAAGCCATATATTCAAAATATTAATTCTAAACATGATTCCTCAAAAATTAAATAAAATTAAAATATTGTATATATACTTCTTCTTCTTCTTCTGGTTCCTATCCGTTTCGGATGTTGGAAATCATATTGGCAATCATAACCTTGCTCGCTGCGGCTCGAAACAGCTCCGTTTAAGGTTTTCTTAAACTATGTTCTTAAATGAACATGGTTTAAGAAGCCATGATATTCTCCTTCTACCGGGTCCTCGCTTACCTCTGACTTTACCTTGCAATATAGACTGTAGCAGGGAGTAACGGTGCTGATTTCTCATAACGTGTCCCAGATATTGCAATTTTATGCGTTTGATCGTAAACACAATCTCTGGTTCCTTCTTCATCTTTCCTAGAACTTCCTTGTTCGTGATCCTTGCTGTCCATGATATTGTCAGCACTTTTCCATAAATCCACATCTCAAATGCTTTAAGTTTTTTAATAGTGCTGTCTGTAAGCGTCCATGCCTCCGCCCTGTAGCAATACTATTTTACTCGCTCTATCTGCGTCCCATTAATGAATAGATGAGCCCCGTTTATATTCTCCTTGCTGATAATCATTTGTTTCGTTTTGTGGGTATTAAGGTTTAGTCCGTACTGTTGACTGTACTCGTTTATTCTGTCCATTAGCCTCTGAAGTCCCTCTAAACTATCTGCTATCACCATGGTGTCGTCGGCATATCTAACATTGTTTACTCCTTCACCATTTAGAAGGATGCCTTCGTCTATTCCGTTTATATACTAATTAAGTTTAATGAATTTGAAAATTTATTGGATTAACCTCATGTTGTAAGTTTTTGTGCTAGTTTCATACATTGTTTTTTTACCTTTAATTTCATTGTATTTATTGATAAAATATTGATAACTATATTTTAGTATATCCTGAAGAAGCAAATACATTTTACGAAAGCTTAATAAAAGAACAAAGAGTTTTACTAATCCTGCCCTAATAATGACTGCAACCTCAAAATAAAACTTTATTTATATATATAATATATATATATATATATATATATATATATATATATATATATGTATATATATATATATATATATATATATATATATATGTATATATATATATATATAAATATATATATATATAATATATATAACATAAACCAATGTATATATTATCTTTATGAAAAATTTTAAGAAATCTTTTGAGAAAGAAGAACATTTCAAATGCTCGCCTTAGACCACATATGTGATGTTTAATGTATATAACTTATACATTAGTTTCCTTTAAAACTTCCATTCTAAACCTATTTCCAAAGCTGCATTGGTTAAAATTATACCATGCATTGAAATATAGTTTTCTTTGAGTTTATTTGATATTTCTCTTTCAGGTTGACTTGGCGTGTAACGGTCAGTTTCGCAATATTAATATATTCCTTTTTACTATTTACAGGTACTCTTGTGGATTTATATGAAAATAAAAAACTGCATTTTTAAATAAACCTCAGTGGATACGTTTAGAATATTGTTTATGCGTTGATGCTGCTTAAACAACACACAATATATGAGACAAGTGTGAATGCTTAATTTTTTTTTGGTTAAGTGCCTAACAGAATAATTAAACAATAACTTTATAGTGGTGATAATAATATGTATATGATGTTGTGTCTGTGATATTATGGGGAACCTACTTTTCTGTAAATTAGAAATATACAGTTGATGCTAAAAATAATAACTAATTACATCGGCACAGCAATCCATTCGCTATTAAAAGTATGGTTAATTTTCACAGTCTTTTCCCTATTTTTCCTATTTCTAAAATTATTTTATCTAATTATTGAATATTCCAAAAACTACTTCCAAAAAACTATTACAAAACCTAAGTAGCAGTCACTTTTTCGGTATACCGATATCAGCCATATCTGTCTTTACACAATATTCATATAAACCAAAATGTATTTCCTAAAAGTCAATGTTTTAAAGCTTTAAGCTTATGTTGAATATGTATGCATTTTATCTATCTATACAGTCTTTGCTGTCCAATTTTGGACATAGGCTTCCTTTTCCTTCTTCCACGTGTCATCTATTGTAGGCAGTTTGTATCCACTTGTAGTTCTTCAAGTCATCTGACCATCTTATTTGTGGCCTTTTGTAACTGTATGGTCTCCAGTGTATAATCATCTTATCTCATCTGTCGTATTTCTGTCTTATGGTATGTCCAGCGAACTTCCACTTACGCTTTGCCATATGCGTTGATTCATCGGTCACTTTTGTTTTGTTGCGGATCCAAGTATTTATTTTCTTGTCTAATAGCCTGATGTTTAGCATTTGCCTTTCCATGACTCTTTGGGTCTTTGCTATTTTTTCCATGTTTTCCTTTGTAAACGTCCAAGTTTGAGAACCGTAGGTGAGAACAGGAAGTATACATTGGTTGAAGACTCGTGTTTTTAAAAATTGGTGGTATGTTTCTATTTTTTAGTATATAGGAAAGTTTCCCTAAGGATATCCAAGCCAACCGTATCCTTCTCTTTATTTCTTCGGTCTGATTTTCTTTATTTAATTTAACTAGTCCCAAATATACATAGGTATTATTTAATTTGTTCTACAGTTGTCTGTGCAATTGTAATTATTAATTCTTCTGGTTGGTTGGTCATAATTTTCGTTTTGTTATAATTCATTTGTAGACCTATTTTTGTTGATTCGCTATTTAATTCATCTACATATTTTGTAATTGTTCTCTTTTATCTTTTATTAACACAATGTCGTGTGTATATCTCAAGTGATTCAAGTATCTGTAATTTATGTTAATACCCTGTTTTTTCCATTGTAATTTCCTCATAACGTCTTCCAAAGCCTAATTAAATAGTTTGGGTGATATAGTGTCACCCTGTCTGACTCCTCGCCGTAACTTAATAGGCTCCGTTTGTTTAACTTTTTTAATGGATGTTGTTGCTTGATCATATATATCGCACCCTCAGTGCAAGACTGCAGTAAGTCAAAATAAGTAAGTTTCGAGATAAAGACGATTTTGTGTATTTTCGTGCTAATATCGGTGAAATAAGACACAAGTTTTAAGAAAAATTAACATCTAGTTATGATTTTGCATGCTTTTCAGCCTATAATACATTAAGCAAAAATCAAAATTTAAATAAAATAATATTAATGCTAAAAAATTATAAATTTCAAAGTTATAACACTTTTGCACGGAGAAAATTGTTAGTCACTACACATTTAGTATAAGAATTTTAAAGTTACAACACTTTTGCACGGAGAAAATTGTAAAAAGTGTAGACACATTTTCTGTTAGTAGTTGTCCTCTTCTCGTATATCATCTTGGGCTAAAATATTTTATATTTTGTCAAAAATATAAATATTAAAATTCAAAACAAAAGGACTATAATAAAAATACGCAAATCAAGCTACCTTGAATACAGTGATTAACAATGGGATTAAAATTCACTACCTTAGTAAAAGTTGGGAATTACCGGGGACAATATGATAAGAAAATCGCCCCGGAACGTTACATGAAGATTTAATACTATTTTGGATTTAGTTTTTATACAACAAGTTTTCTGAGAATAGATATTAGTAACCTGTCAGTATTGTTAATACACAAGTTTTAAGATAACAGTTTTTTCTTTCATAAGGAAAAATACTTTTTGGCTGTAAATAATTAGTCTTAATTTATGTGTTTTAATCCAATCTAATAAAAAAAGTCAAACGATATCGCAAGCATTTTATGGAAAGTATATTGTCACAAACGATATAAAACTTAGATGAATAGGTTGTTCTTGTATATCTTTGTTTATTGTCCTCGGCCGTTAATGGATTACGCATTCACGCTGTATATTAAAATTAAACACCACATATATTAATATTAAATTAACAAATATCTTACTTTTTTCGTTATTGAAACCATTGCAATGTTCCGTGCAAAAATGTTGTAACTCTGTTACATTAGAATTACAACAGTTTTGCACGGAGATTACTTACAAAAACGCAAAATAGTTAAACTGTTGTTGTTGTAATATTTAGCCGGTTAAGCATTTGAAAGTTACTAAAGTTTTACAGGAGATAGTTATGCATGTTTTACATTCGAATTCCATGATTACTTCGTTTTCATAAAATTTTGAGTTACTGCAGTCTTGCACTGAGGGTGCGATATATTGGAAGTTAAGTCCGTATATATATAATCTATTCTCCCATTTTGTAAAGAGTTCTTTATTGTCCAATGTTCCACCTTATCGAATGCTTTTTAAACGTCTACAAATGCCATTATGTATTGGGATTTGATATTCGTTGACCTTTTCAAATAATATTTCTATCGTAAGCAAATCGCTTGTACTAAATTCTTTTTTAAAACCGGCTTGCTCTGTTGACTTGTAATTATCTAGTCGTTAATCTGTTTGTTAGTAGTTTGGTTAACAGCTTGTACATTACATTAAGTAGCGTTATGGACCTATAGTTTTTCAGATCTTTTCTATCGTCTTTCTTAAATAGTAATAGTGTTATTGCCTCGTTCCATGTAGTGGGTATTTGTTTTGTGTTCAATATTTTACTTATTGTACATAAAGGACTTCCAATGTAGTTTGTTTCACTGTATGCATTATCCTGGATAAAAAACTAAATTGAAAACAACACATAGATTATATACTAAATAGACACAATATAGGTAGAAACTTTCTCAGAATAACAACCAAAGTATGAAGGGGTTGTGAGCCTTAAATGCAACCTTAATAAGTTTAACTTGTTTATATACGATTTATCCTAGGTTATTCTCTTTGCAAAAAATTGACGTATTTCAAAATTCTGTCTTCGAGTGCATGTTTGGATACTATCTGTACTATTTTCATACCATACAGTGACCACAGTCAATGTTCGTACTCTGTATCTTTGATATTAGTAATGCAATTTTCGTTAGGCTATTC